>JAQGBY010000002.1:0-125362 GCA_034698785.1 Mycogona germanica
GTTTACTAACTTTATGTTAATTTTTATGCAATTTCATTGAGCCGTTCGAGAGTTAGTCTCCGGACAGGAAAATCAAATCTCTGTTTTATAATATAGGATTTATCGATGTATTTTTTCAGTAGAATCTCAAATGATGTTTGAGCACCAGTTGTTGTGACAAGTCATTTTGAGATGGTTAATTTTGGTTGGAAAATTATTTCAAACATTGGTAATTTTGATTGCGTTATGGTAGAACGTTTATGTGTGTAAGCAAATTCTGAAAACACATAGCTGGAGTAATTATTCTCGCCATTAAATTTAATGACTCTATAGACTTTGTCAGAGCACCGCACCATTGTCGAAAAATCACGGTCTAGAAAATGTTAAATGTATAATTTTGTCTAGATTATATGTCCACCATAAATGTAAGAGCATAGCGTTACGACAGTCTGCAGCAGTCTAAACTCATTTGGACAGTTAATTAAGTCCTCTTACGATTAGAACCTGGAAATCGCTTCATTAAAGAGTAATTAATAAATTTTGATACGGCACCGCATGCTTAATTACAGCCGATATGCGACTATGCAAATCATCCGAAACGTTGGAGTTTCTGTGTACTTATGACGTATTGATTCCGTTTAATTTTTCTACGATTTCTGCGCATCGTGGCTCCACTATCCGGATCGTGCAGAGTGCTTTCTTCGCCACCGTGCGGTGTAAAGTGGCAACACCGAGAACGGTCAATTTTATGAATTAATATTTTTTAGTCAAATATTGTTTTTAAAAAAATAAAAAATACGACTCATCTCTGTTCGAAATTGATATTTTAAACGCCGATCAAGTTATTATGAAGACCGAGTTCATAGTCAAGGTATTTCAGATTTGAACCGCCATGTGGCGCTGTGATTGGCTTTTTCTAGCGCTTTGCACGGACTCAAATAGTAAATTACGATCATAATTACGATTCGGGGTGGGGGGGAATTTAACTAATTCGTACGGGATTATGGACTATAAAATTCTAATTAGATTTTCAGTCCATATCGTAAATATATTTTTTCCTCGTCGCTTCCTTCCTTCCTGGTTGGCGTTAAATTTGACATTAACGTCCCGTCGTTCATCATAATTTGAATTTGATTCAATATTTGGCTCCGGCTATTAATTCTGAAGCCAGTTGGGGGAAGGGGGGGTTGGGTAATGCTAAACGTCATCTGTATTGACACCAGGCACCCCGAAATTGGTCGGCGTCAAGTCGTTATATTCAATAGATCGTGTGCGTGAAGTGCTGGAACTTCCGGTTTCGCGCACCACCACGTGGCGGCGCTGCAGTCGGCCTATTTGGTTCAATTGAGCTGTGGTTGTCGAATTTTTAGTCATTATTAAAAAGCCACTGGAATTGCTTGATTTTTTTTCAAAAGAGAATTTTTGCTGGTTTCAATACGGAAGTCTCAACTCACGAACAAATATTGCCGCAATATGTTTTTGTGTCTCGTCTATAAATACATTTTTTTATTATTATTATTATTCCAACGGGGTTTTTTTTCCTCCGTACATTTTTTTATGTTTTTGATGAGCGTGAAAAGTAATCCGAAATGTGGATCCACACGAACTTGGCGCCATTGTTGTGTGTGTGGAAGGGAAAGTCGGGTCACAGTCGGTCGACGTCACGACGATGAGTGTGGCGCCCGGTCCACGTCTACCTGCAAAGGTGTGAAACGACACGCACCTCACGTTTTACTAATGTGTTCGCCGTGTATACACACACACGATCTCTTTTATTGTTTGTTCTTTTTTTGTGTATTTTTTTACACTTCCATCATTTTTGTTCCTGCATATGTCCAACATTTCCTGTCTGAATGTCACTTTTTTTTTACCTACCTTTCTTCCATAAATAAATACGCTGCCATGGAACTCGAACGTGACTCACTGTTGCTACGCTCGTTACACGAAAGTCGTTCTTCAGGTGATGTGCCGCAATAAGATTTTTTTTAAGACGGAATGGTCGAGTAAAAATTGGCAGGAAAGGAGTAAAAATGTCAGATGGATTTTTCGCATAATTATACAGAGTAGTTTGCTAGCCGATAATAAGTTAGACGTTATTCTGGGAGATCCAACGCTTCTTTCAAAAATAATCATAATAATTCTTTTAAAATCGCATTCATCGTAAACATAACTTAATGGAAGTGTACAGTAATATGACAAGATCAAGTGAAGTTTTGGAAGTAAGAACAAGTCACTTTTTCTCAAACTCCATTTGTTCTTATGTTATGTGTATAAGAAGAAATGTGACGTTTGAAGAATTATTTTCTTTTGGAAAATTGAAGAAACGGTTAATTGAAAAGATGGGAAATAAACACCGTGTAGTCGTAGATTTAAAAACAAAGAAATACACATGTCCTTTCAAGAAATGGACGACTCCATAATACAGGTATTTTTTTTAGTTTTCTGTCCTTCAAATATTTGCCGACGACAAAATGACCTATGTTTATTTATTTTATTTTTTTGTTTCGTTCCCTGTTCCTTTTATTTACGGTTTTTTTTTAAAAGTTGCAACTGTTCTTTTTTTCTGCGAGCTTGTGCCTACCTTCCTCTTCTTACAAATTGTCAATTTGTGTCTCGAAACCTCTTGAGATCCGAAGTCCTCGTTCACTGGTTTCGCTAATCTTCCTACCCAAAATAATAAAATACAGTTTGTCTGTTACGAAATTCTACGATCTAGAGTCCCTCCGAACGCCATCTAACGAGTCCTATAGTTCGATTATAAGCGAATTCCTTTCTCCATTTTTCCTACGAGCACCTTCCTTAAGAATGGCGATAAAGCCATGTTCAGATACACGTTAAATATCCTTAGCTATAGGTCATTGGTCAAGGCTAGGCAAAATGACCGGATCGTTTGCTATGAGACATTTTTCTTGAGAAAAACTGGTTAGCCCTCTTTAACAAACAGCTCTTCAAAAAAATAGGACAATCTTTCAACTCATTTTTAATGGTTGACGGAGGTTGGAATTTGTCTGCCGAGCTCACTAGGATAAGCAAGAAAATGGCTGTGGCGAAAGCGGAAATTAAACGTTGGTTATCCCGAGCCGAAAATTAGACAGCAGCGCCACCCAGTAATTGCCGTTATTAGGCCCAATAAGTCAGTGTCGCAGCGAGGGGAGGGGAAGGTGTGCGTCTGGCGTCCCGAATAACCGTAAGAAGTTGAACCGAGTCCACTCCCCCACACCCCTCAAATCCTCAAACCCTACTTTTGGGGATTCTCGGCTGTCTTAAAACAGATGTCAGATACGAAGCGACTGTAAAGTCATTCTCTGGAACGCTAATCCTGGTAATTTTGTCGCCGCGCCGCTAATCATAATGCGACGTCACGCGTTCCTCACCACCCCCACACCCCCTCACACACCCCCTCACCCCACTCCATTGAAGGCGCAGCATTTTGAGCGTGTAATTCGCGTTAACGGTGCTCTCGAACCAAAATGGATGTACAGGGTGAACCTCAAAATATGGACCTCCCCTATCATAATTTTTAATAAGTCGGCCAAAATTATTGTGCCGAATTATTGTGCTCTGAGAAAGACATATTAACAACAATCAATATTAAATCTTCTATTCATAGAATGTCTTGTTATTTGTCCATGTCATATTTTTTAACTGTATCAGGGCACGGCGTCTTCAACGTCTGCCTCGACAAGATCTGTCCGGAGTTAAGGCTGGAGGCGCCTGATGCGGCGTCACTCTGTATAATTACGCATAAATGGCGATTGCAGTGGTCGCACGAGTGAATCGGACACAATTCTATGTTACGGTCCAGACAGATCGAGAAACGATAGGGCTTTTTTTTACAAAGGAAAGCGCGGAAATTGAACACAAAAAATGATATATTCTGTGCTAGGAGGAAATGGATTCTTTTACTTAGACTTTGCCTTCCAAAGCAGGTAGGTAGTTCAAGTCGAGGAGAAGCACGTCAGGCGTGACGAGATCCCTTTTTTCATTCACCCGATTCTAAGCATGCGCCTACTTTCTACAGGTATGTGTCTGATACAGGTGCGTGTGTGCCCCTGCTGCATTCTTTATAGTTCCAATTTCATCGACGTCAAATGAAGAGGCGATTTTTTTGTGATCTCAAATAGGAAGGATATAAGTATTATTTCACGCCGACAACAGACAACGGGGATAATAGTGAGCGTGGGGGTGACCATGCTACTCTTTCGTTAGTTCCGAGACTGAGAAGGGGTTGTGTTTTCTCTGAGGAAAGTCTCTTGAGATTGTTTTAGTCATACCTCAAAATGTTTCTAGATTGATTCGATGAATAAGATTTAAAATTTCAATGACTAAGAAGAATTAAAAAATTTAATGAATAAGAATTAAAAATGTGTTGAAAGAATTAAATTTTCGGTGACTAAGGCTAAAAATTTAAATGAACAAAAATAAAAAATTTGGAATGGAAATTTTTTGGAATTGATAAATTAATTTTTTTGATGAGCATGAATTTTAATTTTGGTGAGGAAGAATTAAAATGTCGTTGAATGAGTATCAAATTGACATTTAATTTAATTTGAATTAAAATGACGGTGAATGAGAATTAAAATTTTGTAATGGAAAATTTTAAATTTTGATGAGAAAAAATTTAAATTTTGGCGCAAAAGAATTGAAATTAGATAAAATTTTGGAATGAAAAAAATTAAAATGTTGATGAATAAAATATAATTTTGGTAAAGGAAGGATAAAATTTTGGTGAGTAAGAATTAAAATTTTGACGAGGAAGAATTAATTTTCGATAATAAAGTGGAATGATAAAATTTAAAAAAATTATGATTATGGGTTACAATTTTGGTGAAAGAAGAAATAAAAATTTTGATAAGGAATAAAGTTGAGATTCAAAGGGGAATCTCATCTCTTGACAAAGAGTAAGAGCTTCAAATACATGGTTGAGTTTTGCGTATTAGTTTGTGCTCTCCATTCCCTCTGGCCCTTACCCCTTATTTCATATTTAAATCGTGGTTTCGATTATAGTCACCCTGGTCCACATGATGACCGTCAGCTAAACTCAACCTTGCCGCAATTTGTCTTTTCCTCTCTGCTCATCTAAAAACGTAGAAAAAGCGCAAAAAACGGAAATTTGATGTTGGAGTAATGTTACACAAAGCCGTTGCAGCAGTGTTTCTTCCAACCAAGTGTTATTATTGTTATTAAGAGGAAAAAGGTTAGTTCGTATCCGCTGCTCGCTATTCTCGATTTTTTTTCTTCTCCTCTCGAAATATCTTTTTTGATACAATTTTAAAAATCGCGTCTTGCACCAGAGACTAAACACATACGACGCGCCCCATGCGTAGCGAAATGGTTTTTTTCTCTTCGTCACTTCATTGTGTATCCACCTTTAGATAGGCCTAACACCTCGTTCTATGGAGCGTGTGTCAGGTGTATTGTGGCCGGAGACTGTGTGTGTGTGTGTATAAAAGATACGCTCGACGTAATCGCCACGATTATATCGATACATGCGACTACTTATGGCTGACGTCGGTCAATATTTAGCGCGAAATCGCTAGACGCGCTGATGTGTTCAAGATGGCGGTTGGCGATGGCGATGGTGTTCAAGATCATCACCGCCATCTTGAAATTGGTCCGTCAAGTTAATTTTTATATTTAAAAATTTGGATTTTCAATCGTTTGTCAATTGTTATGCTACATTGAAAAAGAATCATTTTTAAATTATTAGTTTATTTTATTTTTGTAAATAGGTAATAGTATGTGGTTTGGTGTGCTTGGTTGGAACTGTTATCTGGTTTGCCTGGTTGTCTCGTGAAATCGACGACGTCATTCTTTTGATGTGGAGACGCCATTTTTTAAGTTTGAAGCGAAAGGGAGATTATCCAAAATTTGGTAAGGGTTATTTTATTATGTTTTATTGAAAATCGAGATCCGTCGCTCCGTCGCTAGCGAATTATGATGGTTTACTAAGTGTATGTTAATTTTTATGCCATTTCATTGATCCGTTCGAGAGTTAATCTCCGGACAGGAAAATCAAAATCTCTGATTTATAATATAGGATTTGAATTGTCAAAATGTGTTTTGGTCCTGGTAATCGTCAAATAAAACAGGAGTTGACCTAACTTTTGTGAAATCCTTTAAAGTTCCCTAAGAATAATCTTGCCCAAGGAGGGCTTGAACCCATGACCCCCGTAGCCCATGATCTTAACCATGATTTATTTTTCATGGAGAGAGTGTCTACGTTCTGGAATAAGGGATGCGAGAATCTCAAGAACATATTTGAAAAGATGTAATTTTTGTCAAATACTGTTTCTGGTTCTCAAGTCGCCCCGCTCTCAAGTTGCGCAGAGACGGAAGCAATCTTTTTGTCAAGTGGTGTTGACCCCATTGTTCTTCGAAATGAGTAAAGTATAGGGTTGGTTTTATTCAATAACGCCAGTTTGTTAATTTCCGTTACTAAAGTATCGCATTACCTGCACGGAGGGACACAAAGGCCCTGGCCCAGTGGCCAGTAGCAGTTGGCGTCCAATAATTGGATGATGATGATTAGCGTCCATTTTTGTCCGTCCCTACTCCCTAGGCTAGGCCATCCCGACAAAGAGGAGTGTGGAGAGGGATAAGTCAAGGTACGAAGTAAGGGTCAAACAGAAAAATGGTTCCTGTGGTTCCCCGCCACTTTGAAAAGAGGTCGTGATTGGGGAAGGAGGGGGGGGGGAAGGTTGACAGATGATGCCGCTCATCAGCTCAGGTATTGTGAAGATAATTTATGTGGACACCGACCAACACTAGGTGGCGCCACTTAGAATCGACCACTGTTCTGCAAGACAGCGTCAAACCTTTCTTCTCGTGTGGCGTGAATTAATGCGTTGATCTCAATTTGCTGAACGAATAAGAATGACATTAGTTTGCACTTTTTTTTTGACAGAGAGAGGAGATCTACCCGAGTGTCCACTCATGAGATCATGTCGACCAGCAGCACTTAAAAGGCCGACCACATTGTTCGCGTCCTTGGATCGTTGTTTTTCTTTTTTTGAATTGAAATAAGTGTCCATTGTCCAGCGAAAAGTGCTACAGGTTAAAGTTGTGCCTAGCTCGATGACTATTGGCCATTGAAGAGTTCAGATACATTTAATGGACATTTGTGGTGTTGTTTTGGAGTTAAGTGTCTCCCATGTGACTTAAAAACATGCAAACTTCAAAAAAATTAATGCTCTTGAAAGAATAAATATATGGGAACTCTGAAATGATAATTGAACATTTGGAAAGCCTCATGGAAAGCTTGACGCCTTCTCGCGGACAGTTCAAATTAATTTGTAATTGATCGGTTATTAATCCGCGGTTAGTCTAACGGTGAGTCGTCGGATTATCCGGATTTTCTCAAATCCACTATCCATTTTGCGAATATAATCCGATCCTCCGCGCACATTGTGTGGATTTTGTGGACAATTCATCAATTGTCACACACGCCTTCGCGGTTATCCTAGTTATTAAATCTTGCCTAATCCGCTGGAGAATTTGTTTTTTGAACCATGCGTTGGTCAGCCCCCTCTCCCCCACTCAGTCAATTACACTGTACTGTATATTCCATCAGATTCTATCCCCCCTCATCCCACAATCCCCACTACTCCCCCTTGCCACGCATCTCCATTTACCAATTCACTTCCACAACTGTCAACAACAACTAAAGTTTTTCCAGAATATTAAATATTGGACCCGGCTGATTCTCGTCTGACCCGTGACTGGTTTAATGACAGTGACCCTTTTCCTTTGTGTGTTCTGAAGTGGAGAGGTGGAACTAAAATATTATTTAATTTGAAATTTAGTTTTGTGTACGATTCAACGAAAAATAGAGAATCCTGCGCGATTGCTGTTCCACTTTTATCTTTGAATGATGTCATTAAAAAGAAAATAAACACATTTCCAACCTTGTTTTTTTAAATATAAATAGTTTTGAAAGGAAATCTAATTTATTGAAATATGATTGATATTTCTCAATATTTGATAGCAAATCGATAGCAGATCGATATCAAATTGTGGTCACCTTGACCACCTTCAAGCCGGGTTATCTGTACGACGACAAGACGACCCGGATCCATTATCGAGGCCGACCCATCCCCTTGACCCATCAAGCGCGCATTCTCCATCAACAGCAAATGTGTAATGCATGTCCAGTAATTACACTATTGGTCCCATCGGGGCCAGCCCCAGCCAAGCCGGTGCCCACGTTTTTCCTGACTTCGTGTTCTCTCGTCCCTCCTTAATCCCAACCCGAGGCTGACGTTTTAAAAGGATAATCACTTTAGCAGCACCTGCTTCTTTTTTTTTGCCGGTCTCACCATCACCACTCGGCCTTGCCCACTCTCCCCCACCTTCCACCTCCTGGCCCTCCACCCTCAAAACATTACCATACCGCCATCATATGCTGCAGCCAACTCAGTCTTTTGTACTTAAAAATTCTGGTAAGAACGATTAGCTCAAGTTGATACTGATCTTTCCAATCAGTTGACTGGTTCGCAATTAAGATCGGTCGGTTGTCATCGATGTACTTCCGGGATTTCTCTGAGATATTTGTTAAGGAGGTCCACCAGCGTGTTCGCCCTAAACCTGGACCACCACCAGGAGGCGACTAGGTAATTTTGCCTAGCCCAGGCTTAGTATAAGTTACCTAGGTAGGGATCTTTAACGTGTACCTGACATCGTACAGGCACGGGTCGAACGCTTTTCTTTCATCATTCCGAAGGAAAGTCTTATTTAGGAATGTCTTTCGCCGGAAACATTTCGGAGGTCTCGGTCGGGAATCGAACACGGGACCGCCGAGCCACAGTCACCCGCAATACCGACTGTGCTACAATACAACTGGGTTAAAAGCAATTCCTTTGTCGGACGAAGGAAAGTCTAATTAACCTTCTTCGTAGGTTAAGAAGACAAGCAGCGGATTCCAATTGCGGTGATAAAATCCTCCAATAGCTGTCTTTGTTTCGAAGTAATTTCGGTGGATCCTCTTTGTCGTTAACAAGTACTGCAAACACGAAACGTTTTAAAGCGCTAACCATTCTTCTCCATTCCGTTAAGTGGACAGTCGGGCCGTGGTCATCGGTCAGTGCAGGTAAATAGGAGGCAATAATAAGCCCCATCTGTTAACGTCGCGCACCTGCCTCTCGCTAATTGGCCAGCGCGAACCCCGACGACAGCCCGATGAGTTTTCGCTGAAGTTGATCAACTGATTGTGAACTATGATGACGTTTTCTTACACATAATTATCGAATCGTTATGCGTGGCTCTGGATGATCGGAAATTCTTCAACAATTTGATTATAGAGTGGCTTTCGTCGACCCATTGACCTACTTTACAGATCGGTTCAATGTTTCCAATCCGTGAGTGCAATCACGATTTGGTTTTCTGTTGAGTGCTCTATAGAATTTAGTACAAAAATTGTGAATTTCAATTTTTTTTAAATTCACTATAGTAATATCACTACAGAATTTTTTGAACCCCTCATGGTGCTTAAGTACTATGGCGATCGAATAATCGAGAGCCCGCGCCGGGAATCGAACCTGGGACCGCTGAACCATAGCCAGCCGCAATACCGACTGGGTTACGAATGTTAATTTTGATTTATGAACCTGCGAAGTTAATCTTTGTTTATTTGTCTTTTTAGGTGCTGACCCGGGACAACTCAGATGTTTAAAAATACACGGTAAGTCAATGAATTTGTTCTATTGCACTTAATTGAAACAGATAATTTTAATTGCTATTCTGAGGTGATTTTGAGGCGATTCCGCAAATTTAAATCGAGTCAATTCGATCAGGTTCCCCAATCAATATACTCCACTTTTATCCGCACTACCCATTAGCCGCATTGTCCACATCGAGTCATTGATATTTCGACCACCTTCGACCAAGTGAACATTGGAGATTCGTTAATTTGAATTGCATCCGCGGCTGATAATCCGGTAGACAAAATTAAATCGAGTCAATTCAATAATTTCTGTTCTATCAATTTGGATTTCTCCACTTCGGTCCGCATTACCCATTACCCGCATTGTCCACATCGAGCCATTTGATATTTCGACCACCTTCGACCGGGTGAACACTAGAGAATCGTTTATTCGAATTGCATCCGCGGCTGATGGTCCAGTTGACACGGTAAACCAATTTAGAATCAGGTATTTCTGTATCTGCCGATTCGGCGTTATTTTTGCCCCGCTGACCGACTTCAACCGTCCTGAAATCCAGTCACGAGAGAATCTCGATTGAGAGATATGATCTGCTAAGATGCTCTGGGTCAACAGTGTCGAAGATTATTTCGCCGCTCGATCTTCAAAAATCTGAGCATAAAACTATTTGTCGCTCCAGCAGCACGATCTACATCCAACCACCAAAACCGTGCACAATAAAAACTAATTCTAAACATGGCTCCTCCGCACGTTGGTGTCCATAAAACTAGCTGTTTCGAAAGAAGAAAAAAAATATATACAAAAGCCATAAATACGATTTGAAGACGGAGAAGAAGAAAAAACCGCGGCCGTGCTAAATAGCTGCAATTGGAGGCGTCAAAAGTTTAATGGCATCATTTCTGGAAGGCATCTTCATCCTCATGGTCCGTCTACTGCCCACTTTGGATACGCGTGATGAGCTTGGGGTAATAGAGATTGGGGTGGGGGGGAGAGGGTCAGAGATGAGACCACACCAACACGTTTATCTGACGGCCATTTTGGACGAACTATAACATCGTAAAAGGTAACAAATTGTAGCAAAAAAAAACCTATATTACACCTTCTGGAGCGAGAAAACAATCGTTGTGCTTGAACACTGGGCGGCGCTGCGATCGTCAATTACAATTTGTGATCGAGACGTTGGTCTGCATCTCCCTTAGCGAATCGCAGCTACTTCCAAAGACATTCACCAGTTGCAATCGGATTATACGAACTCTGAAGTCTTAACTGAAATTTTAGGCAGGCAAATCCACAAAAAATTAATCTTACTTTTGCGAAAGAAACCTTCCATCACTTTCGCAATCGTAAAACGAATCACGAAATTTTGAACAATGCCTTTTGAGATTATTTGGTTTTTTTTGTTTCAATTGCTGTTGATTCTTTTTTATGATTACTTTGATCAGATTGCACGAATATCTCCATAAAAATATTAATTTTAAATAAAGTAATAATCGAAATGATGCTATTTTATGAAACGCCAAGAATACATTTGTATTTCAAGTGAAGACGCACCTTGAAATTTACAATGGTGAGTCCTAACAAAAAGAACTAATTCAAATCCAAATTTAAATTATGAAACGTTAATCACATGGAATGAAATTTAACTGCCAACGTGTACGTGCAACTGCATGACGTCATCATTCGAATTCTTGAGGTTCAAACGTGATTTGTTTTTTCGATAAAGAATTCGAATGACGACGTCACGAAGTTGTACGTGCTCGAGGGCAATTCAAAAAGGAAAGTCTTGTCAACTTGTTGGCTTTAAAAATATCATTCCATTTCAAGAACGTTATTTTCATAGTTTAATCAGTTCCTCTTATTTAGTACTCACATTGTAGAGTCACATTGCAGTGTTTCATAAATTATCAAAACCATTTACGTGGGCGCTCGTCACTCGTGGTTTCACTATTCCTGTTTTTTTTTTTTTGACGACACAGAATTAAATGTGTGCCAACAACAGCTTAAGGTTGTCATCCCAATTTCTGTTCCTCAACCGACATCTTCGCCACTCACGTCATATATAAATATTGTATTCAATTATTCTGTGCATGCGCATATGTGTGTCGGAGCGAAACGCTCCGAGATTTTCCCAAGCCCTGGCCCCCGCCAGCAAATCGAGAGACCCCATCGCACGCTCGTTTAGTTGCCGCCGTAATAAAGGTGTAAATGACGTCATGGGTGGCGGTGGCTCTCCACCATTTAGACACGATCACTGTAAAGTTGGAGCGAGAGAGGTGTTGGCTGTCTGGTTGCTGGCTGGAAGGCTTCAGTGGGTGGCCTCTGACTTTAAGAGGAACCGGCCGATTTCCTGAAGAGAGACGCGCAACTGGCTTTTTGGGGGCGAGATGACTCCTTGATGCACGTGTGAATCATGCGAATGGCGTAATGGGCTGGGAATTACTTTATTGGGATATTAAACCGTGCAATTATCTCTCTTGCATGTCGGGACGCGATCTCTCTCTCCAGCAGCACCTTACGTCATCAGATTCCTCAGACCACCATGAGCAACGCCAAAAGATCCGGCCATCGTGACGTGACCGTGACCGTGACCAAGAGTGGCGGCGCGTCGAAACCCAAGTGTGCAAGTTCGCTAAAGGTCACAGGAGGATTTTGAGGAACCATTGAGGGTTGATTATTAACCCTGTTGTCCTTGTTATTAAAGATTGGCGCGATTCGTTCCGAGCCAATATCGAAATCCATTTGGTTATCTCTTTAATTTTTTTTTTCGGTAGTCATAAAATTCTCGCTCTATTTCGGAGGCGGTGGTGGTGAAACTGGATGCGTTGGTTGTCCATATATTTATGCCGCATTACTGGATATTACGATCCGTACTATTCGGACTAGTAATTGCTCATCGCGGCCGTTTGCCGGCTACCGTAATTGGCCAATAGTTCGAGTGCGTTCGTTGGAGCGCATGCATGCGGAGAATTGCTATTTCTGTTTTAAGGACTCGCATGATCCCAAAATGCACTGACGTGTGTGTGGATGTGTGTGCGAGGGATAATTTTTATAGGCCATTTGACCAGCTAGGCTGTAATCCTGAAATAGATGAACGAACGTTGCAGCTTTTGCGGAATGAAAAGGCGATCATCTTCTGTTCTACCGTACATTGGTTTTTTTTTTTGGAACGTTTTGACGGGGAACTGCCGTGGCAAATTGTCAGGTGGAATTGAGTAATTTTTGTTCATCCATATCTCCTTTCTTGTTGAGGCCGCCCACCGCCTTAACTACTAACTGCCCTTCTCTTGGTTTTTTAAAAAAATATTTAGTTACGAGCTATTCACGTATTAAATTGGAGAGTGCTCAGTACTGATGTAGGAAAAGTGAACCATCAGTTATCTCATCCCTGCATCAGTTGTACATGTATATTGTTAATTGAAAAAAAAAAAAAATTGACCGAGTCACCCTGACTACGGTACATTTTAAATAACATTTATTTATTGCCGAAATCTCAGATGGGGAGGGGGTGGGGTCAAAATTCAGCGATTGTGATTGAAAGATTGTTTTTCAAAGTTGTAACGAACCGCCACATGGTTCTGACGCCGGTGAATGGTTTTTAAGGTGAAATTTGGGCACCCTGTATGTGTTCTAGAATCGCCCGAGGCTTGTGCAAAAAGTAGTTCGTGACTCCGATGCTCCCGAACCCAATTATTCGTGCCTTAATTCTAACTCCACCTCCTCCTGCAAATGTGCGAAAACAACGTTGGCGTGATCGCTCTCTATACGAGGAAGTGGCCACCGCCAGAGGGCAGGCCGAGCAACTCGTCAGTGACGTAAGGCATCTAACTGTCGAAAAGAAAATTCTGATATATCATTAATTGTTGTGATGAACACTGGTAAACTAAGCAGGATCATTTTTTCAGTTGCGATTTCGGTTCGACAAATGATCGCAAATCGTATTGTAACAAAACATGTCGTAAAAGTCAGGGTTGGTCGGTCTGGTGGTGGTGGTAGGTGGCGTTGCCTTCGTTTTGTGCAATTCCACTTTGACCTTTTTCACCCCACTTTCACATTTCAGTCATAAAAATGTTAACGCCCTCGGCGAGGAGGTTCAAAATATAATAACCATATGGCCGCTGGAGCGAGGCTGGGACGAAAAGTTTGTCTTGTTCTTGATCTTGGCACAGGTTGAACTTTAATTTCTCTCAAATGCTTCACGGATTTGAAATGAAAAACACAGATTTTATTTGTGTAAAACATAATTTATAACATAAACACTTTTTGCTTTTCTGAAAAATTGTTGCTTTCGTCCTTGACTCGACCATAATCATGAGCATTTTTCATTCAAAAAAATAACTGCAACTTCCGGAAAGGTCCGTAACTACCTTTGTGCAGTTAAACCTGAAAGCGCCGTGACTTGCTACAGAATAATAGTGTTTAGTAATAGTTTGACCCCAATGGTCTCATATAATTTTAATTTTAATTAATTCACTAGTTTTTTCATATAGTGCATTTATAATTACATTATTGTTTGTAATGCATTGTTCTTCGAATATATTGGCTTAATTGAAAATTCAACGCGCACGCAGCGCCATCTGTATTGTAAACGTGCTTGGGAACCGAAACTGGAAATCAATATACGACCATCTCTCCAGAGAGACCAATAATAATAATAATACCAACGAAGGTAATAATTTCCAAGAAGTGCGTAACTTATTTAGCTATTTGCAGGAACGCAACACTAACAATTACTAATTGGGCTTCTCTCGGTGGACGAGAAAGCAATCCAAATGAATGTGTAACGATACATTATCCCTTCCCCCTGCCCCCCCCCCCTTTACCTGCCCCCTCTCTCAATAAACTAAAATACAGGTATCGTGTGAACACAGCTAACTACTGTAAAGGGGGGAACTCTAGGAACTAAGTGCCTTGAGTGCAGGTCCGTGTGGAAAATCATGAAATAGCAAATATGGTTTTTATGTGGCCAATCACATCTGTATCCGAGCGCCGTCTTTTCACAATGGGGGCACTTGACAAGACGTTTTAGCGTTTTCTTGAGAAATTTCGAAGCTCTTCGAAAATCTGAAAATTTTGCAATTACTTGTCTCGACGCAACCAATTGAAGCGGTGAAAGCGAGAGTAGTGTATGTAACTCGTTTTTAGACAATTTAATTTTAGTTACAGGCAAAAATTAAACTATCGAAAGAAAATGACTAATTTCTTCTTAATTAATTTCTAAGACTAATTTCTAGCGCCAACAGAGGGCAGCAAAAGTTGAATTTGTACACGAACCTCTTTAGTGGCATGTCTAGTATAACCTTTTGTTTCTCGATTACAGAAAAACCTGAGTTACACCGCTTTTTTGCCGCTTTAATTGATCTTGAGAAAAGCCAATATCTCTACGACATTCATTCATTGTTTGTTGTTCACTTACATTGTTTTAAAAAAATTTAGTTTTATAAATAAGCCTGGAAAAAATTGTGCTTATTAAAATTAAATTACTTACCCAAATGCAAAACATAGTTTGTTTCCAATATTTTGCCTACCTTTTCGTTCATTTTCAATATCAAGGCGGTAGATAAAAATTCGGCAAAAATTGGACCCTCGGGTCCAATTTTTGGAGGAAACGGTGACTGATAAAAGTTGCAATTTTGAGATACCCGTTTTTACAGTGTAACCAACCGGCTGATTTTTCATTTGAGGCTCTGTTAGAATCATTCGTTAACTATTCCATCGTCAATGTCCATTTGCAACAATCAATGACAACAGAAAGTCCTAAATTGTCTTTTGACGCGTTGGACCTTTATGCCATCCGTTATTTACACTTCCGGAACGAAACCTCGTCCACCAAAGAAATTGTATCAATCTCAGTCACGCTGGACCAATCTCCCAGAATGGGCTGTATAATGATCGAAGATGGGGTGGAGGGGTTGGAATCTTTGCAATCAGTCAGTCTAATACTGTATGCAACAATAACAACCTTCCACTGCATGATGGTGCAGGTTAGCGTCTTGCGACCTCATTTCCTGAGCTTCCGGCATTTGTTATTAAAAGTGATTTCACACCATCAACATCCACATCCATGTTGCCAACCGAGTGGCGAATACGCGAATATTTGCTCCGGTTAATCGAGGCACTGGGCCAAGAAACTCCACCACTCGACCCACCATATTTTTTTTTCAATTCTCGCGCCCTGTGAGGTCCCTCTCGGCAGGATCCCTCCTCATCCCTCTCCCCCCTCACACACAGACACAGTCCATGGAATCGCTTCATTGTGGTCCCCTTTGTGGAGGAGAGAGAGAGAGAGCGGATGATGACGATTAAGAACGCTCAAGATTTCGTCTCCTTAATTCTATTTCGCATTAATATCGGCGTCGCTGATTGGTTCAATTTGGGATGGGGGGGTTGAGGACTCGCCCCCTGGTTTCACCTCATACCGATTGACCCCTATCCACGCGTGACTCCGCCACTCATCCATTCCCCCCACATCAAAAGCTAATGTTCCCGCTTTTGAATGTATCACAGGTGATTAAGAATCAAATTTGTTTAATGCGCCAGCGATTTGTTACCTGTCGCTTCTGCAGCACGGGGTCTACATCTATCTAATCTCTTTCGTTGTTGAATAAATGAAATTTTGTCCATTTTGTCTTCCTACTTTTAAATAAGAACGTGTCTTTTTTGTGAATTACAAAAGGACGTCGCATCATCGCAGGAAGTCCTCATTGAATTCTATTGATTCTGTTTATTATTCATGCTGGCAGGTTTTATCATCTTTTGGCGTTTGGAAAAAGAAATGTTAATTACTTTTTGAAATTTCTGTTTGTCGTCGATTTTTGTTTTTCACAACTATGATTTTACACTGGGTGAGAGTATTGGCGCTACGCTTCAGTACTAGGTGGCGCTTGAAGCGCGTTTGGAAGGTCATATGTCTGGTTGCAAAGTCTTATTCCAACAATCAGACTTGTTTTAACCAAGACAAGTCTGATTGTATCACTAATTATTGATCCATTCAGAACATGTTTTCCAATTTGTGTACGTCTTCAATCACCAACATTTGCATGAAATATTTGTGGCGACCGGAATGCGGCCCCCGTTGGCTACAAGAAATTATTTGGCAATCCTCAGATAATTAAAAGTAATTGTGACATCAATCTGGCCGACGCTCAATTCCATTCGAGACGTTCGCGAATCGTTTCAATATTTTACCATCCAATCTATATATACGAATTCAAATTGCAGTCGACGTAGGTAAATTAAAATTCGTCGGCGACTTTTCCTGGGTATTGATGTGGTCAGGTAGCCTGAGGCACATCGAGACTCCCAAGAAATTCTTCCGCCTTTCTCACGACGGAAACAAAATAAAAGGATAGCAACTTGACATTGTCGTTTTTTGTTTTTTTTTGTGTGTGCAGATGTACTCGTCTCAATGTCGACGTTAATGGGCTAATTTTCGGGTTGCTCGTGCTCAGAGCTCTCTTTTTGCTCGGAGAAGGGGAAACCGATCGTCAGAATTGTTTATTGGCGAGGTACAAGGCACATTAACCAATAAGAACAGCGCCGCGGGTTCCGATTTAACGACCAGACAGAATCATACACAAACATGGACTCTTTCTCGGACAGATCTCCATTAAACAGTTTCTTTTGTTTTTACTCTGTCGCAGGCTTTCCTCTCATCCCATGTTGCGATCTTCAGCGTTTCATGATATCGCTGACAGATTCTGCTGTTACTGGTAACTGCAGTGAAAAATCACAAAAAGACACACCGAAAATGCTAGAATTTGGGTTTTTTTTACTGGGACTTACAATTTTTCCGAGGAGCAGAGGAACATAATTACACGTTTGGACAAAAACCACATGAATATGCAAGTCATTTTCGGAACACTTCTGCGAATTACAAATACATTTTTGGACGTCCCCAGCAAAACAGCTAGGTCAAAGGTCCACCTCTCCATCGTTTTATATACATCTATTTTGTTTATTGGTCCGAGGCCCGAAAATAAAAAATTTCCCCCTCATCCTCTTCGTTCTCGGTCTCACGTCTCTATTGCATTTCTTGTTGTCTTGGCGACAGCTCGCCTTTTTATAGCGTTTATATGGCTGCTACTTTGAGTGCCTGTTGAGGAATATATAGATTTTCGGTTTTGGGGCACCCACCACCAATACACAGGTATACTCAGAAATTTGTAGGGGATCTATGGGGGTGAAATGGGGGAGGAATGGCCAAGGCGGTGTGCGTGGTCATTTTTAAGTACACCTCCAGTATAAAGAATAAAGAGAGCGTAAACCATTCGGTTTAAGGGGGGAGGGGTGAGAGTTTTTTTTTATCTGGTTGTTGTGGGGTAACATTTCTTTTGCCCGGCATGGTGCAAGGCATATAACATCTTGGGGTTGATAGTTTTTCCTCCTATACCTTTCCAAGGATATGGATTCTTTTGAGGGGGGAAATACGCCCTGTGCAAACTGTAAAAAGTGACGCATTATCTTTTAGGGGAACTTTTGGTTTATTCACTCCGGCTAATTATGCCCTAACATGTGCCCTGGACAGTTGTCCATACACCGCCCACGTAAAACGATCTAAGGCTCGTCCACTCTCGGAGCACACGACTTTAGAATTTCCGGTGGTTCCATCCACAACATCCACACCAGCACCTGTGTCCAATTGTCCTACGTGTGGATGGAGTGGACCTGTGTGTGTGTGGGGGTTGGTGTAATTGTGGGGGTGTATTACTTCTCTCGCCGTTGGGGGTATTTCCGAAGACAATGCTAAAAGCTGAGCGGCAGGCATTACATTATCCACTCCTCCTCCTCCTCCTCCTCCTCCACTTCCCCTTGCTCCAACGCCAACAAATCGTTGACGTGAAAATAAAACAACGGCCAGGAAAACAGGCATCTTGTCACCCTGAACAATGACCCCCGCCCAAGACGTGTGCGCAGCTGACCTTTGTGACACCCCCCTCCCACCACCTTTTTCGTCCATCAAACCATTCCCGGTAAAGGTGAAAATTTGGATTTCCACGAAAATCAAGATTTACAGGTAGTCAATATTTGTTTCCGGTTTAGGTGTAGCGTCGACTGATGATGTTGAAAACGCAAATTGTTTGACCGTTTTTTTGTAGAAATTAATATTATCTCGCCATGTTCCATCATTTGTTCCATCGTTGTGAATTCAAGTGGATAAAAAGGTTGGGGAGATTCGAGCCTGGCATGAACAGGTGAGGTTAGGTTATAACTTATTGTCGATACATGACTGGATGACAACAGAATTTTAGTCGAACATATATTTGAGGGGGGAACTAAAAATTTATATATTGAATATGATAATGCAGAAGAATACTTATTTATTCTTTCTGTTCCTCTTTGTACAGTATGTCCTCGTCAGACTTGGTGTCCAGTACACTGCACTTCCAAATGGTGTTTTTGAGATTTCACTTTTCAAATAATTTTATTTTCGAACCACTAATCGTATCGAAAATAAATCCGAAATTTCCAGAAATTTATAAAGGTATTTAAAAAGGTAAATATACAGGTAAGTATACAGATAATTAGTTTTAATGCTATTTATTTGAAATCTAGCATTTTCAATTTTTGCCACCTTAATAAGTCCACAGAATGTCAGAGTAAATAGTTTAAAAGATGTTTATCTTTGATGTCACTTATCTGAAATATGAAGGTTCTTTAAACGAAATATGGCACCGCTTAAGCAGGGATCTGAGGAGGTTTTTCACCCTAATCGTCTCACTTAAGTATAAAAAGGAAATCCCCTTAATTTGCATGACAAAACAAGTTCGACATCCGTCCACTTTCGAAGTGCGATATCATATTTCGAATCATCCACATGTCATGGCACTTCAAAAATTGAATAGAGAAAAACCACCTGCGCATGGATCACACCTATTGCCTCTGCCACCACTTCTGATGAAATAAGAATGCCACCGATGTTGACGTCACTATTACCAGTGCCATTCTCATTTCTTCAA
The DNA here is from genome assembly GCA_034698785.1 of Mycogona germanica. NCBI lineage: Eukaryota > Metazoa > Arthropoda > Diplopoda > Chordeumatida > Chordeumatidae > Mycogona > Mycogona germanica. The sequence goes on from JAQGBY010000002.1 coordinate 19,595, forward strand.
CCCCCCTTCCAACATAGATCAGATCTTTTTTTATCCCCCCACAACACCTCCATCCATCCACCGGCAAGCGTTATGTTTAAAACAGCCGACATATTCGATCTCTCCCGAAAGCAAAGTCCCCGGGTGGCAGCGACAACGAAGTTCCGGTTTTTTCGAAATTGTTTTTTTTTCCGGTCTTCATTATCCCTTTTTGACGTTTGGGGGGTGTGTGTGTGTGGCGTGGGGGTGAGGAGGGAGTGAGGCGGTGTCCAGGATGGGCAGTGTAAGCAGAATCATCGGGCTAGGGGGTGAGGGTGGACGGATTCATTTTTGCGAGACAGTGACGTTGATGGATGGGGGGACACGGGTCTTCCATTGAGCTCGTTACCCCGCGAGGTGCCAAGAAAAATTCCGGCGACGCTTTTTGTCGAGAGTCCTTTTTTTCCTTTCTTGTTGTTGTCTACGTCACTCTATGTGGGATTTCGCGAAAACTCGGTTTGCGGTGCAGGGTATTTTTGAAAATGGGCGAGCGCAGATTTGACGCCGAACGTTGTTGCAACGACCGCTGCATTACCTTGTCCGGTGCTCTCCTCATTCGACTCTTTAATAATGACGTCGTTCTCCTAAAATTAAATCATTAATTTCTTTAAACTGAATCCTGGGAGGAGACTTGACATTGAAATTGTAACGTTCAGTCGTTGATTAGTTAGTTGGTTGTGTGATTGGTTCGTGATCGGTGCAACGATTTCGGGTTCGATTCCCGGCACGCCTGACCACGAGTTCTCCTTTATTCCATCTCGGGTTACCGGTGAAACTGTGCCGCTCTACCGAATCTACATTATTATCCTTAAAGTTTGTCCTTTCTTTTTTAATTATTTTTTTTAACTGCCTGGTTCTAGCGCTTACTTACGAACGCCTTAACGAATTGGAATAGAATTTGAGTTGTAGATAGATCCGCTAATTTGTAGTCGAGCGCAAGTTATTTCAGATCTCGATGTTGAGCATTTCTCGAGATATGAGACGTTGAAGTTTTAAGAATTGTCATTAAAAAGGAAAACTCCAAGATGGCGTCTCTCCACTTGACCAAAATGGCGCTGTCGTCGCTATCACGTGCTACCAGTGATGCCAACGACATTTGCCACACTAGATCCCCAATTTCGAATTATTATTCAGTTGATACCTCAGTTGAATCTACAAATAGTGTTATAACAGTATGTAATGATTCATACGCAAAACAGTTTTAAGAATTATTAGAAAATCTTTCGTCGCCATGACGGGAACAGCCGAGGAAATCGGGGTTATTTATCAATTTATTCAACAAATACTTTCGTCGCCATATACGAACTCATGCCATTTTACGAGGACGAAATTTGCGCCCCCTCCACCACCACCACTAATATAGACACAATTTCGTCCTGGCCCGCGCATGTCGTCACCGCACCGCCGCGGTTCTCCTGGATGTCCAACGCACCCAGTCTCTTCTTCCACCCCCTCCCCCTCTCTCTCCTCTCGCCCACCACCCACTTCTTAATAATAATGAAAGTAATGGCCATGGATTGACGAGTGCGAAGGTGTGCTATAGTTCAAAGACGTTCGTCGTTCGTCGTCCCGAAACTGGAAGTCTTAAGCATGTCTTGAGGTTTGACTGAAACAGACATGATCAAATTGTAAAACAAATGCCCACTTTAAATTAGTTTTAAAACGGATTTAAATGTGCATAGTTTTCATCAGCGAATCTTTTTGTTGGGACAAGAATCTGAAGGAAAATAACTATTGTTTGTTTTGAAAATCAATCGCGTCTGGAGCCTAATTCTTGCCAGCGAACGAAGCCACCCGCCAACAGAGGGCACCACCACCGTTTCTCCCCACCTCAAGTCTATTACGTGGCAAAACGGATTGGCAGAGTGGAAGTGACGCCCCTCCCCCGATTCCAGGCCCGATCTTGACCTCTCGTCGACAACATAACACTGACGCTCGCAAAAATCTCTTTAAGTAATAGAATGAGGGGTGGGGATGGGGATGGACACAAAACAATATGCAAAGAGGGAAGCGTGACGTCAAAAGTGCCTGTTAAATATGATAAGCGGGGAGGGGGAGGGGTCGAGGGTCGGGGTGCCAACTAGCAACTAACCTCATCAGAAGATTTGTTAAACTTGTCTAGCGTCGGGTCGTCTTAACCATGTACAGTGAATTGTATACTTTTAATGTACAAGTGTGTATGGGCGCGTCCTCCCATTGCATCAGATTTTGTGTTGACAGTCGTTTAAACCGTTAATAAGTGTGGCAAATTTTTAATCGGATTTTTTTGCCACTCTCGCCTCTTCTCGTATATATGTCCTGAAGAAGTTATTATCGTCTAGCTCTGACACAGGCTCTTGAGCAATTTGTTAAGGAGCTCCACCACCAGTATTTATGCCCTAAAGCCCTCCCAGGAGACATACGACCTGGTAATTTTGCCTAGCCGAAGTCTAAACCTAGGTGTAGGGATCTTTAACGTATACCTGTATTTAGCGTACAACGTATTTGCTTGTTTGGAACTGTTATCTGGTTTGCTTGGTTGTCTCGTGAAATCGACGACGTCATGCTTTTGATGTGGAGACGCCATTTTTCAAGTTTGAAGCGAAAGGGAGATTATCCAAAATTTGGTAACTGATGTTTTATTATGTTCTATTGAAAATCGAGATCTGAAATTCCGTCGATAGCGAATTATGGTGGTGTACTAACGGTATGTAACATTTTATGTAATTTCATTGAGCCGTTCTAGAGTTACTCTCCGGACAGGAAAATCAAAATCTCTGTTTTATAATGTTTTATAATATAGGATGTCTTCTTTCGGAATGAAAGTAAATCTTGGCAAAAAGATCCCTACCTAGTGAAATGAAATTGTGCAGAAGCAATAGGTCATTCGCTTTGAATATGTATGCCCTGCATTATTTTCAATTATGTTTGCGAATCGGCTGTTGAAATTTCAAATGTGATTGATCGCCTTCAAATGTATAATAATAATTAAAAATAAATTATTGCTCTTGCAAATTTCTTTTTCTGTTTCGAAAGGGTTCGTCGTTTATTTTTTTTTTTACACATTTTCTTGAATTGTGCAAAGAGCATCGCCGTCTTATAATTAATCGCAATTTTCGTTTAAAAAAAAAAAAGTGTTCCAACAAAAAATGTGAACAAAGACAATCCCCCGAGTGTTGTGACAATGCCGTGTTTGCGTAAAAAGTCAGGAGCACAGGAAAGTGGTTCGTTGATGTAGATGAGAGGGTGAAATGTGGAATGGGAATCTACTCTGAAGCGTCGCTTCTGGAAAGAGCAAAAAGACGAAAAAATGTGTGGCCCTCGACCCAATGTGGGTACGGGGGTAGAAACGTTTTACCGTTCACCCGCCGGCCAAAACCAGCACAGATACATTCACCGTTAACAATCGTGATGGCCACGCTCTCTCTCTTCCTTTCGGCTTCGTCTACCTCGACCACAACCCCTACTGAGGGCCCCCTTAAGTGAGCACCCCCAACTTATCTTTTTAAAATGTTGCTCTGTATTCTCGAGGAGAAATGGAAATGTGCAATTTCGGCTGATGTTTCTCTCCTCTAGAGGTCCACCAGCGTTTCCACAGGTCACCTGGTCATTTTGCCTAGTCCAAGCAGATCTGATACCTAGGTAGGGATTTTTAACGTGTACCTGAGATGGTTCCGACACGGCTCCCACGGCTGCACTTCCTAAGGCGCGGGTAGGGCTTTCTTTCGCACGTCCTCTTGGGCCTGGAATTGAACTCCTGATCGATGGTGAAAATTGTGGTGGAGGTGAGTTGAGGTGGCATTTTCACTTGACTGACCTGTTGTGGCATTTTTTGTTACTCATGTGCCGCTCCTCCGTATTTCGGCCATCGTACGTTTGGAACACTGTGCGGTTCTCTGTGTTGAGAGGGGGAGAAGCGGCTGAGTAACCGCGGGCAATACACCCGAAACGCCGCCGAGTAGGCCGCAGAATCGTCTCCAAGAAGTGCTCGGCCGCACTATAACTGTCCGATGAAAAATCCTCAGCGTGCGATCGATGACGTCAGTTCCGGAATCTCTTTTCACACGACTATTTTATTTCAAAAGACTTTAGAACTTTGACGTCCCGGGATAAAAAAAATACCCCAAATTCCTGTCATCATCCAACCGTGACGTGTCCATTTGAAATGTTCGTTGTTCATTTTCGCCGATTTACGTCATTCTTGAGCAATCCGGATTGTCATGTCTTGACCGAAATCTTCGGAAGTCAATTCTTCTTCGATCAATTTTCGAGATTTCTTGCAATTTTCTGCAGTCATGCGAAATCAGCTAACATTAAAAAAAAGTTATGCACTTTTGGTTTTGGTTTTGAAGTGTTGGTCTCAAGGTCTTGAGTATTATTTGTGAAAGACCTTTCGGCGTTTTCATTTGAAGGAGGATGCTAGCAATGAAGGAGGCTTCTTCTCCATCAGGAACGGTCGATCCGCTGGTCAAATTATTTTTTTAAAGGATGGTGGTCTCGGCAACCATTCTATGAGATTGGCTAATTTGGCGTCTTTACGAAGCCATGTCAAGAGGGTGGAGGGCAGGCTCGATCGAGTGAGACTTTCTTAGTGGAATGGGATGGGGACTCGGACCGGGGTGAAAGGAGTGTGGTGGAATTCGAGTCTCTCTCTCTCTCTGCCGGACATCTGCACAGTTATCCCACTCCCCTCCCCACCTTTCAGGTCGCCGGAGAAACTGGACACAAAAGGGACGAAGTGAAACCGTGAAGAAGTAGAGAAAAGAGAAATAAATCGGAGAAATAGGTGGTGTCAAGTAGAGACCCTAACATTGATCATGGTAGTGGACGTGAAAAGGGAGGGAAGGAGAAAATGGGCTTTTAAAATTTGAGTTATGTACGAGTTGCCATAGAACACCATATTGTGGCATCCAGCACGGACCAAGTCTTTGAGAAAGAGAAATCTTAAAGAAAATCATTGTCTTATTCCGCTACGAGCGAGCCGAAGATCCAGGAAAGAACCAATTTTAATCAACAAACAATTTTCACTTGTACGAAACTTTGTCCAAAAAGTAAAACATGTTGTTACTTGTTTTATTAAGAAAACGTGACGTGTGCACTGGGTCAGCTATGTCGCATATTTTGACGTCGAACTTCTTTGTGCTGATACCCTTTTCCAAACTCGTCCATTTTAAAACAAATATCCATTCTAAAAATTGTTTGCAACTTTGCAAAGAGATTTTGACAAGCCTCTGTCTGTTTATATGAAAGTATTTTGCCACACCAGTGCAGTCAGTGTGTGTTTTAGTGAATCATCGATTCTCGTGACACCCTGTACAGGAGACGCGCGGAGCCAGACGTAGCGAAATAAAGAGAAGCGGCTAGACACAAGCGCAGCATCTCTCCCTTTTAGTTGAGATCACCGCCGCTGCGCCCGTTTGGCGCTCACGTACGGTCTGCGCGTCTGTACGTGTCGGATAGGGGTGGAGAGTGGCGGCCGCGACACGCTTCTCTCTCTCTCGGATCGCGTCAGTGTTCGTTGAAGCGGTGTACGGAATCGAAAGTGCGTACGTGTCTCTCTCTCTCTCACGCCACCACCGCTCCGCGACCCCGGTTTTAACGTCATCCCTCGACGCCGTGCAAAGCGAGCGAACGAAGCCCCGGCCGATGCGTGAAACCTGTTGCCGACAAAAGTGACGCGCGCGTCTGCCCGACTTTTATCTCAGTCTCTCTCGCACCGCACACAACGAGCGCGCGTGCGGCTGGATATTTCTGTGCCGCGTCTGTCGACGTTGTTCGCCGCGTGCGTGGTTGCCGTTTCTCCGTGCTCTCTCTCTCTCGTGGTTCGCGGGTGTTTTTTGGGGGTGATTTACTAGTAGTGCGAGTGAGCCGAGGACGTTGGATTGTGTTCGTCCCATCTATTATTGAAGACGTCGCTGAGTGGACCCCAGAGGCTGGTGGATCCTGTCTAGTCTCAGTGGCTGTTGGAATTCCGAAAGAAGAAAAAAGACCCCACACGCGGGGTGCATACACACATACACGATAAAAGCGCGGAGACCGTAGAAAGGGATATTCTTCTGCCGGTCCGATCTGCGATCAACCGCGGCATCGCGTTTGCCGCATTTTTCCGTGCTTCACTTTTGGATATTTTAGCCGTGTTCCTGTGAGTATCCATCCACTTTACTTATAATACAACATTCCTAATTTCAATTAGCTTATTTTTAAATGTATAATTGAACTGTCTTTTCAATTCATTCCGATGAATCTTGCTTAAGCGATAAGTCAGTATTTTCTAATCGGTTAACCGATCATGGAGCTCGGGATGATCTTCAGGTGCTTTTCGGACTGTTTAGGTCCTTTTTACGCCTGTAAACAATTCTCGAAAGAGAGGACTCTGTGTTTGTTTAGGAACTAGATAGAACTTAAAAAATAGTGATGGATTAGGAAATACTTCGTAAAAATATTTAAGGAAAATTCTTGGTACTCGAATTATTTACAAAATTTGGAAGTTCCATCATGTGTCATGTGGTTTTTCTCCAACAACTGTTAGGACTTCTGATCAAACTGTTTTGGGGACCGGCAACCTAGATGACTTTTTGCGGTTACTACTCACGAACTTTCTAAGTAAAAAAATTATTTTTGAGGATGTTTAAAGATCATTTCCTTGGAACTCTGACCATCGAGACAAAAAAAAAGCCGGTGGATGTCATGTTGTTATTCACGCTTTTGGAATGCCGCTTGTTGAGGTCATGAGTCCAATAACGATGCGATGTCCTCAATTTCTGAAACAGCACATTTTTTTGTGCACAATTGTCGATTAAATAAGAAAACTTCCTCGAAATTCAAGAAATATAGGGTAGGGATGTTACAATGTTTCTTTTATTCTTGTGGATATAAAGTTATGTGTTAGGAAACGATGACGCTTTCCTGAAATTCCTTAAGGATGCGTCTTGAATTTGATGGAGCCAAATTTCATGGAGCCATCGGTTTTGGTCGTCTTATTTAATAGTTAGCGATTTCCTGTTCGTCTTTTCTCGTTTTTATCGAGTCCTTCTTGTTCTCAATTTTTTTTCCTGGGAACAGTTGAAAACGTGTGCGCTGCATTCATCCGAAAAATAAATAGTAAAACTGGTTTTGACCAAATTTCAAGTTTTTGGACAACGAACTCTCTTTCTCTCTATAAGAGAAATATATATGCAGGCATTTCGCTAATGGGCAATAACTTTTGTAGTCATAACGCGGACTGGGTTTTTTTTCGTCATGGGTGGGCCCACCTGCACTTATATATGATGTCCATTAAATAGGGGTTTTGTTTTTTTGTTTGTGTGTGTCCCGCGCCGATAAACAAATGTGGCTGTGGTCATTGCGAGTCCCGCCTCTGTTTCTGCATTTTTTTCGACGCCATCTTCGAAACCGTTTCGAAGTCTTTACTACTTCAGTTGAGATCACGGTTTTTGGGAAGGATGCTGTCATCTGGGTTTGAAACGTTTCAAAAAATACCTTAGACGACAATTCAACCATTTTTATTAAAACAGACGAAACGCTCCATGGAGCAAAACGTGATCCATCGCAATGTAAACCTCACCTAAAAAAAATCCTCACTTTAATTTTAACCGATTTTTTTTATAGATCCGGTTTTTTGTTTATTTAAATTAATTCAACCCACTTTTTTCACGTCCCCACAAACTTTATAAAGGGGGGATATATGGGGTCATGTCAAAAAATAAATTCCCGTTTCTCTCCATCCACAGAAAAATCGGTTATCCGTTAAGAAATGAGACGATGGCATTTGCGTCTGTGTCCATTTCGTGCGCGTTCCTGCGCTCGCGTAAAACAATTCCCGGTTAGATGGAACCGGAACGAATCCATTTGCCGGAATGGAGAGCTTTGTTTTCGTGTCGGTGTGGTTGCGCCGGTGTATGTGGTCCGTCTGAGGGTGTCGCGTCGAGAAAACTGGGATCGGTTGAGTCCTAAATTTTGCCGCGTTGTTTAAGCCGTTTGTCGGGTCTCTCCCGGGCCCCGGCTTCGGGTTCTGCGGGCGGCGCGCCGGGTTTGACGGCAAAACTTTTAATATACGACCGCATGAATCAAGCCGGAGTTTTTTTTTTTGCCGACGTTACCCCGGGAACGATCAGACAGACGGACCATTTGCCGACTGCTAAAATGCGCGCCGTGTCTAAACATGTGTGTGCTTCGTATACATTAAGACACCCGTCATCGTCTTGAGACCCCTCTCCACAATCATTCTTTAGTTACCAAGTTTTTACATCTTAAGTTTGAGAGACGTCATGAATCCCAAATCAACTGCTCCATTAGATCAAGAAAAACATGTCTGAGGCGTTTTTTTTCCGAAAATCACGACGCGAGTTCTCCAGTGAGTGACACGAATTTTTCTGTGCCCTTATCTGATTCGGATAAGTCGAATTTTGGCTAATCTGAGAATCGGATGGACCTCAAACTTTGTGACAATCTTGTGTATTAGATAATTAGAACAAATTCGTTGATTCCATAAGAAATATCGGGGTCTGAGGTGTTTTAGAGTTCACTGACGATTTAAGGTATAAATATGTGTCCATTTCGAATTCCGAATTCGTATAAAATTCGAATTTCGTCTAATCCGTCGTCAACTTTGTGTCAAACTTTGTGACAATCTTGTGTATTAGGTAATTAGAAATAATACGTTGATTTCATAAAAAATGTTGGTTTCTGAGGTGTTTTAGAATGCTCTGAAGATCCATGAGATTTTTGATTTAATTCGAATAAGTCGAATTTCGGCTAATCCTCCGAACCGGATGGTCCTCAAAATTCGTAGCCACCTTGTGCACTAAATAATTAGAACAAATACGGTGATTTCATTAAAAAAATCCGGATTCTGATGTGTTTTAGGAGTGCCCTGAAGGTCTAAGGAGGTCTGAGTTGCGGCACAGTTTGAGCGCGGCCAATTTTTTGGTGTTATTGTTGTTGCTGCTGCTGCATGTTACTGTACAATATATGTTGCTGTTATAATTTAGACAATATATAGTGGTTATATATATTTTTTTTCCTTCTACCCCCAGTCTTCCGTCTAGAACCCCACTCCTATTCGCATTAAAAGCGAAACATACTTTTTAAGAGGAAACTTTTGTTGTACGAGGACTAGAGTGGTTTGGCGAATGCCATTAGGTCAGAGTTGTGTGGTAAAGGTACTTTTCTAACCGTTCGATGACTTAAGAGAGAGCTTTCTCTCTCTCCCACACACAAAAAGAAAATTTTCTTCTATGTTCTATTTACGTTGCTGCATACAATATTTATATTTATATAGCCGGGGTAATAAATTCGCCTCGTATTATTTTTCTGTTCAGCTGAAATTCCATTATGGTTTTCGTCCGATATATAAAACCTTGTTATGCCGCTAACCTAAATACTAATCTTGCTCCGGCCTATTTGTGTTAGAGTGAATATTTTTGAAATATTAGAATAGCTCGCGCGAATATTTAATATACGTATGGAGTAGTTTTTGCCCTTTTCCAATTACGGTTTTTTGAAATTGCATACGCACGCACACATAACATACGTCAGCTGTTTGTGTTCTGTATATCATATATATTCGGGGCGTGTTTTTTTTTGTTTTTAGCACTTTCGTTCTCAAATAGATAGAGACCCAGACTGTGTCTAGACAGAACAGTTATACGCGATTTTATGTCTAATTGTAATACGCTGTCTGCTAATTTTAAAAATTGCCATTTTCCAATTGACTACTCAGTGGTCCGACCCACCCACCACCAATCAATTTTGCGTTCTGAAATAAAATGGAAGTTGTGGCCGGGACGGCGCAGGATGAGAAAAGACGAACAAGAGTTGGCGATAACTCTTCTTACAATAATTAATAGTAAACTAGTATTTAAAAAAATGAATTAACTAAACTAGAAAAACGTGGGAACTGACGAAGGGGATTCACATATTTAACACATCCGCATCTCCCGTGGAAAATTAATATTTATAATAATTAAGCACGGTAGACAATAGTGGTTTCACGCAACACCACTTAAGATCATTAATTTGTCTTCTGGACGATGAAAAATAAATTAGAAAATAAAACTAGAACACATCGGAGTTGACCGCACGCACTGGTATTTGTGCGACCAAATCCGATGACTGGAGAAAATAAAAAGCAACGCAATTTAGTTTATTCAATTTTAAATAATAGAAGAGTTATCACCAACTCTTGTTCGTCTCTCCTCGTCCGACGGACTTGGATTTGTAGTCGACTTCAAGTTATTTCAGATCTCGATTTTGCGTATTTCACGACATTTGCCACACTAGATCCAGAATTCGATGCCATGACTGGGAACATCCGAGAGAAGCCGGGCTATTTCTCGTAGTCTCGCTTTCTCTCTTCTACATAGTATATATAGATGCAATAGAAGTTGTAAATTCAAAGATCAAAAATGACGTATCGGGCTGGCTTTGTTCGGTTTTATTCGATCGTTTGTCAGCCGAGGGTTCGTTCGCCAATGTGTTGTTCCCCGAGCTGGAAAGCGAGTGACGCGGAAGCGAATGTCTTAATTCGTTCGCCTCGGCATTTCATACGTGTAATAATAATAGTCCCTGCATATTTTCTGTAAATTGCCTAGGCCAACGTCTAAATAAAATGGAATTGGGGTGGTGTAAGGAAGGGGTGGTTTGCTTTTGACCAAGATCGATAGATAGATCTCGGCGCATGTACACACACACACACATGCTATGGCTCGCTCGCACGTCCACCCAAAATACATGAATCAATAAAATATTACGACTATGTGTGTGGCATATTTGTTGTCGACTCCTCTTTTCGACACTACCAAACACGCGTACTCACATCCTCCCGAGATCAGAGAATGTCGTTCCAGGATAATACCATAAAAATAGAGCTGGTGGTCGTCGTCCTGTCTTTGTTATTCGAAGTAATCGACAGCTCACCAATGGCGAAATGCAACGCCATGACATTTTTACGGGAAATTCTATAGCAGCTATATCAGGTATTTATTATTATGTTTGGTTTATGAGCTACAAGAAGGGTGCCGGCTATTTTACGTTTACACAATAACACACGATAAACGCAAACGTTAAACGTAAAAAAATAATAGCTATATTTAATTTAACGCTGTCCTCTCGAGCACTCGACACTTGTCCATTGTTTCTTACCTTCTGCATCTTCCTATATTTCCGATATTACGATATTATTCCGGTAATATTATGTGGTATGGTGTGCTTGGTTGGAACTGTTATCTGGTGTGCTTGGTTGTCTCGTGAAATCGACGACGTCATACTTTTGATGTGGAGACGCCATTTTTTAAGTTTGAAGAGAAAGGGAGATTATCCAAAATGTTGTAACGGTTGTTTTATTATGTAATATTGAAAATTGAGATCTGAAAAGTGGTCGCTAGCGAATTATGGTGGTTTACTAACGGTATGTTGATTTTTTTGAAATTTCATTGATCCGTTCGAGAGTTTGTCTCCGGACATGAATATACGTATGTATTTATGTCTTGACGGCTAAGACGTTCACCGTCCGCCAAGGAAACTTTGCTCGTCAGTCGGATTGACTTTACGGAAAACAAATTAACGTATTTGAAAGTCGTCGCACATTTTGAAAAGTGCATATCTGATCTCGTAGGTGTCATGAGGATAATAAAGGTCTGCACCAACGTGCTTCGTCACATGTATAGAGAGAGATAGACAAATGCGTTGAAAACCGCACGGCCCGGGAAAAGCCTCTATCTGTTGGACTGCTGCGGTCGCCGGAGCTTTTATGTGTACGAGTGTATAGACGGTGGTGACCTCTTGCTAGAAATACATATTCGCGAAATATTTCTAGATTTATAATGCTGCGCCCCCAGCCTATAAACAAGAGTTTACGGGGCTTATGGCTTTATTTATACGCGTCTTGCATTCGTTCCACTCTGGCCTTGCGCTGTCGTTGAGTACACACACGCACACCAACGTGCCCGTAATGCGACAGGGAGGGTGCGTTGTCCATTTCGGACTGCTAATTACGCAATCAGCAACCCTTGTCCTATAATACTTTACACTTATAAGGCGAAGTCTTTGAGCACGCGTGACTGATTTGAGTTGGAATCAAAATGTGGGTCTGGCGATTTTAATTCAAAGAGTCTTTCGTCACCACCCCCCAAAATATTGTGTATTTAAATGTAAGACTTGCATCCAAGATGCCACGATGTTTTTGGGTATGTCGGATATTCGGTCAGTTATTATTTCCCACCGTTGGAGGCGCCACCGGCTCGGTTAGTCGGTACGCAGAGCACGTCCGAGACAGCGTTGCTTTTCAATTCTTGTGCCCTAATGCGAGATTCGTGGAGAGGCGCCTCCCCCACTCACTTCCTTCCTACTTACACTCTCCCCCCTTCTCTTTCTCTACCTAATAACCTCCTTGTACCTGCTACCAAACACTTTTACTCTCCAATTTTGTAATGTCTCCAATCTGGTAATGTCTAGAAGAAGAAATTATCCAGAAAAGTTATTCCGTTCCATATTTGATAGTTCGTGCGTTCAAACCATAAGAAAGAACGAAACTAACGTTGCTGAAAACGTTAAAATCGAAGTAATAATTAATTTTGAATAGAATGATCTTGTAATTTTATTTTATTTATTTGTAATTAAATTCATAAAATGACTTAACTGCTTTTGAACTGGTGCCCTTTTGAAGCGATGAATCTTAAAAGTGGTATAAGTCCTGTTTTTTTCTCGAATCGAAGTTAGCTAAAAGTGTATTAAATTAACCTATCCAACTTGTGCTGCCCTCTGTCGGTTCGAAACAAAACCGAAGGATTACGTCACATTTTCAAAATAATACAATCATACCAAAAGATTGCATTTTTGCCCGGAACTAAACAATAATTTAATAAATGGAGTTACATACCCATACCCACTGTGGGTTTCGCCCATTCTTTTTCACGCTCTCGTTCAACGTTTGGGTAAAAATTGCATCTGCTAATTGGGTTATTTTATTGGTTTAGATGCGTTCAACAACATTTTCTGAGTTTGGGTATGTCGTCAACTAGGTAACAAGATCTGAGGAGGTCGCGGCTGATTCGCGCACACAAATACTCACCATGTCGAAAATCATCTTTTTAAAAGCAAATTGTTGTAGCTGCTCAAGAGTGTGTGGACGTGTTTCGTGAGCGTCGGCCGGAGTACGTGCACAACGTCGGTCAACCCTAATCCGGCTGCGCCGTCCATGTACAGACACGAATGTGGCCAGTGTGCTTAAAAAAAGTCGGTCTTTGTAAGAACTTGCCAAGGATTACTCACCCCAATGATTGGCGATGAACATCCTAAACTCCACAGCATTTATTTACTAGTCTCAAAGTTCTCATCAATAGAATTACTCTGTACTATTAAAAAAGTTTTTCGATTTAAATCGATTCGAAGTTTGGGGAATTTTAACACATTGTTCAGGAATGGTTTATGCAAATAATTTGTTTTTGTTAGGGGATCGGGATCATTAAACTTTTTATTATTATTATGTAGAACGTATTTGTTGTTAAATTTTTTGATCGGCCTTTTCATCAAAAAAAAGTTTTGGTGACTAAGAAGAGCAATTTGTCAAATTAGATATTCTTTATGAGTGACGTTCTTTCTGTTGACTGGTGTGTCCAAATAAATCGAATGACGAGGCTTACTTATGAAATGGCGATGAAACAGCCGAGGGGGAGGAGGATTGGGTCGCGATAATTAATTATTTTATTCAAATGAGCTCGTCTCGTAAGCATATCGACTGGTTCAGCAAAACAGTGGTGTCAACATCTTACATATTTAATTTTTGCAGTGAGAAAGGCCACGTGGGGGGGAAGGGTGTAAGGGGGCGGGGGAGGGGAGCGTAGAAAAATTGAGATGCTTGGCAGGGCTTGGCACTTAAGCTCGCCACTAACTATTGACATTTGACAGGCTGTCGGAGCAGATAAGAATATATCTGCCGTTTCGATCGAGTGGTCCCCGGCAATTGAAAAGCCAACGTCTCTTTATCACGCCAAGTCTTCTCTCTTGGTTCCTGGTTTCTTGGATGGGACTCGTATAAAAGACCTGCCTACCCCATTGTGCCATGTCTATCTTTCCTAGGCCCTAATTCTCTCCCATTTGTCCGGATGCCTTGAAATAGGTATTGCATTGTGCACAGGCAAAATGAGTCCCCGAATTTTTATGTTTACAAATAACAGCCGATTTAAACATCTTTTTTTCGGTTTATTATCTTAAATTAAACTGCGAGCTAATACTGGAACACAAAGTTGGCCATTCCGGTCTGATTCGAAAGAGAGAGAGAGCTCACGAACGGCGTAACGCAGCGCTACGAATTCTACGGTGAGCGTAACTTATTTCAGGTCTGCATGTTGTTGCTGCGTTCATTAGATAGATGTATTCTAATATAATCTAAAAGTTTGGAAATGTATCTTAAAAGCCAAGATGAAATTTTTTTCAGTGTAGAGATTATGATAAACTTATGTAAATAGTGTAGTTCAAATATGCAAATATGTTCGAATATAGATATAGGTGGCGCTGTATCCACTTGCCTTCCTTGGACACGGATTTATCGCTGCTCGTTTTTTTCGTCGGCTCGCTTGATTAATGTTCGCCAAAGCGCTGCCAATTCATTTGTATGGAGAGGAGACCAATAGAACTAGATTTTTTAATTTCAATTTTCCCCCGGCCCCCGTTTTGTATGTGCAAAAAAGGGGGCCGCACTGAAGGCGCATTTCCGAGAGCGTTGTCGCGATGCGTGCCTCTACATGGCCACCACCACCAACCACCACCACCACCCACCCAGCCTCGTCTTTCGCCAAAGTTATGCAAATTGCATCTCTTTATGAGCCATTAATCCGCCATTAGATTATGACTCACTTTTTAACGATCATTTTTCATATTTAATTAGCCGCGATCAGCCTTTGTTGGCACTGGAAATAATTTCATTATCTCTCCTTCGCGATTTTCTACTCGCGTCCGTCTTCTACTTAGCTGAGCTCGCTTCTTGCATTTATATACACACACACATAAGTGCGCTTTCTTTACATCCACCCCCGCCAAGAATGCCACCCCTTTCTTATATAGATATATACCCACTCATTATTCCTATTAATTTACATGGGACCGTATCTCTAACGGACGTTGGATGAAGTCCCGGGCCAAACTTTTTGTAATTAATTGATGGCGTGTGTTTCGGCCGTTCTGGAAAACGCTAGATTCATTAATTATTTGCATTCGGGGGTTTCAGACATTGGCAGTTCTGCCTGCATTTTATGTGTTGTTGCTGAGGGGGAGGGGGAAGACTCGAGTGTGATCAATCTTGTTTTACGCGATTAGCTTTACGAAAAATGTTGATCAGCTTTACAAGAACGAACGTCTTACGTTTATAATGAGCAGAGTTGGACTGACCTGGGTTCGATTTTGCGATCCCGGTGGGTATTTCCAACGACATTTGACCTTTCCAATTAGTGAAGAGACGCATCATAATCGACGAATTAATTGCTTTGTGTATTTCTCGTTTTTCCACGAACCTCCCCCCACCAATTGTCAATTTGCCCTCTGGTCCCGTTAAGTGATGATGGATCTCGAGGATAATCCCACCCTTAACAACCCTCCTTCCTTATATACAGTTTGGCCGCCCCTAGTTAGTTATTACCCCCGAAAAAGTGCACCCATAGGATCGCATCGGCAGTTCTTATATGTGTTTCCTTCGCGATTTTTACTGTCCCGAGAGTAGAAAAAGTGCCCCGGGTTGTGATGCGAATGCCGCCGCCTGCGCACTTAGCGTTTGTGATGGGGAGGGGGGAGCATTTCCTGGTCATGACCGTTTCCACCGCGGGTTTTATTAGTTAAAAATCTCTTAAAATTGTCCCAGCTAATGTATTTTACTCCCTTGCAGTCAGCTCCCACCACACTACTCACCCCCCTCACCCACCCGTTCTATTATACTTTGTTTTCGATGTTACGATGTCTGGTTCTTGTTGTTGTCTCCATGTCCGCGACGATTCAACCCTCCCTCCTTCCTAATAGGTCATTTAGACCGGAGGATCTTGGTCGCATGGGAGCGGAAAAAACCGTCTCATTCCGGTATAAAACGAAACATGCTTTTTTCCGCTCCCATCACTAATAGAAATTTACCCCGAAAAGATCCGCACCCATGCGACCAAGATCCTCCGGTCTAAATGGCACATAACAATCCCCCTCACCCTCACCCTTCCCAAATGCAATTGTATACGACCATCAGGTTTAATTGTGCGGTTATTAATTCTGTTGTTTTTGGTCGGTCAGTTGGAGGAGAGGATACTATCATGGACATTGGAGTTCCACCGGAAATTGAATCACTTAGTGAGGCTAGGGTGGGTGGAGGGGGAAGGGCCGTTGAGGCTGGACTGGCAAATGACCTGGTGTCCAGCACACCTGTATTCAGGATTTCGAGGGGTCATCAGTACCGTTGGTATCACCTTCACCATAGCCGATAATCCCCAGCTCCCAAAAACCTCAAAATTTAACAAGTTATGCCACAAACTTGAGTGTGACCCTTTAACTATTTAGCCAAATTGCTTACACAGTAACACTTATTTGTTTTAAGGTATTTCCCCCAGCAACCAACAATTTTTTAAAGAACGCAAAAATCCTTTTTTTTTTAAAGTTAAGTTTTTCTCTAATTTTAAGTTAAGTAACTCTAAATTTTAAGTTTTTCTCTAAAGATCTTAATCTGGCAATGTGGACTGTTCAAACCGAAACGACGAAAGTTTTTGAGTCATTTGAACGAGTAAACCAACATCGTTTACCTTGTTGCCGGTCCACTGCCATTGGCACCTTTAGATTTCCTGAGAAAGAAAAAATTATCACCTCGTTAAAAGCAATTACACACCTTGTTGGTTGTTTCAAAGCGCGTCACGCATAATTGGCAGCCATTTTTTATTTTTATTTCTAAGACGTGTTTTCGGAAAATACCACTTTAAAAAAACTGTGTGTTCAGGAGAGATCTGCTAATTTACAAGCTTAGGAAAGAAAATATTTGTTCACCCGTAACGGAAGTTCGTTCGTAAGCACCTTCGAAACGCAGGCCGAACTCTTTAGGAATATCCATTCACGATCCTAGGCTGAAGAACTTCGAAAATTTGCGCTTCGGTCGAACTCTTTGCTGCGTTAATTAAATTGTGTGCCGATGTATTGATTTTAATATCCAATTACTCTGTTTGCCGACGACAGCCGAGTGTATACAACGTCAGTCGCAAAGTAACCCACCTCCCCCGGTTTCACATCTTCATCCCCCTACCAGGAGAATTTCCCCTCTTGGTTCTTCTGGTAACCGCCGCCAAACATGTATACACTTCCATTTTTGGCCGTGGTCCAATTCCGGGGTCCCCAAATACTTTTGCGGTCTTGTGTTTTTGGACGCCCGACTTAAAACGCGCACGAATAATGAAGCTAATAAGTATAGATGGCGCCACGTTACTCGACGGTGGTGGTGGTGCCAAACGGCTGATCCTGGAAACGGTCTCTCGATTAGAGCCATTCATTCTGATTACGTGCGCGCGGTTTACCTATACAATAAAATTAATGGGCCAAGTGGATGACGCGGGGAGAGAGCGACGACGACGACGACGACGACAATTGGGGTTGGGGTGCGTTCACAAACCCAGAGACTGCGTATCCGACAGCGACAGAACAATTTCTAACAAGGACCACAATCACAGATCTCAACTCTGTCCTCTCTCACGACCAGACAGTGTTATTGAAACACCGGATAGGATCCGACTTCCGCTGTATCGCTCCAATTTCAGTAAATGTACTGACGAAGTATTCGAATCTAGCTCTGAAGGTATTTGTTCCTGGAGAGTTCGAAGTTCGGCTGAACTGGGGAGGGGCCGCAAGGTTCGTGGGGGCCTGAGGTTGCACCAGCGTCCACCGCCACTAGCTACTAGTGACTAATGTTGTTGCCATAGCCTACTTCTGAAACGATACACGCCGAGTCTGCAACTTTTTACTTCTGTAAATGACATTTGCGTCATGACGTCGCTCTATATATGGAGCTGAACCTCGTTTGACCTGCGCTGGGTGCAATGTTTGATGCCAGCTGCGTCGTCGTCGGCGGCCTACATAAATATTATGTATATACAGAGTGTGCCATTGTAACCGTCGGTGGCACGTACGCCAATAAAAATGGTGACTGATTTCTGGTTCGAATGTGAGTAGCTCTTTCAGTTCTCCAATTGGCCTACTCGAGTCAAAATGATCGTGGTCAAGTCATCACAAGTACAAGTGTGGCCAGTGACGATTATCTTAACACCATTTTTGGACGGTTGAGCGAACACGTTGGACACTCGAGAACCTGTTGCACCATCGCCACCCTGTTGTTACTATTAATATACTTTGGTACTTCCGGTTAGATCTCCCCGTCTCATAGTTCACGCTTCACTTTCCTCAGATACGATAAATATCAATTTCGGACCGATATAAGACTTCGCCAACAGGCTAAAGTGCAAAAATAACGATTTTATTTTTGTTTTCGACACTCCAAATTTTGGGTGCTGTTGCCTTATTTTCAGTATTTGGTTTGTCGCCAACACAAATATTTTTATTCACTTGTTGGCTCAGCTCGTGGCCTACACATTTACGAGTACCTGATATAAACATATCCTCCTCCATGTAACAGGATTGTTGTTTGTTTTTATTTGGGGTTGGAAGAGTGGTGAATAAATCAATCGAGACTCAATCATGGGTCGATGGAATGCTTCTCTAAAAAAGGGTTGAAAACTTATTTTTCAGCGAGAGACAATCGTAACATGTATTCGTATATTGTGTGAGTTTCTATTCGTCATTTTGAAGAGGTTTATGGAGGTTTTCTTAACAGGATGACTGGGTTAAAAAGTGAAAACGAAATTTATTTTTAGTTTTTTCTCCTTGTTTGCCTGGGCATGATTTCTGGCGCTGTCGAGAATTTTAAAAGGCTTGTAAGGAGTTTAAACATATACGTGCGTGAGATTCCCCTGCAGTAATAAATTTTGTCTGAAAGTATTGAATTTTTTGGGTTCGTGTCAGACCCTCAAGTATTTGGCAACGAAGCCAGTTCTCTCGTCGACGACATTCAATCCTCATAGCGCCAGTTGCTGATAGCTGTATGGCTCTCTGCGCGCCAGGTGTCGTTAAGTGGCGTTTACACCGGTCAAATCGGCTCCTTGGATCTTGTCTTGCGGGATCCATGGAGCCACGGGTCGCGGGAAACAGGAGCGTGTTCCTCTCCCCTGTTTTACCACTGTCTTCCAACAAAGCGCTGTTCAGGCGAAGTCAATGGTGAAAATATGTTTACAGCAGAGATGGTCGCTAGATGGCGCTTTAGTAAAACAGTTGAGCACGTCGTTTATACTGTAACTCCAACATATGAGCCAAGATTATTGTTGTTGCATCACTGTCTATGGTTTTGTTTCGAATTTCGATTACTCGATTTTCTCGCAACCGGCAGCCACCCCATCCGGTCGTTTGCGTCACAGTCACGACTATCACCAGTGAATTATCCTGGTCTGGATTTCAACAAATTGATTGAATTTATTTTTTTCGGTCGGAACAGTTGACGATGGCGTGACTCACCTATTTCTTTTTTTTCTCCAGTCCCACGCGTATCCGGTCTAGGTCTACCGAACGAGCCGCTTTTTCTTCTAAAAATCTGTTTGAACTGAACTGCGGTGGCACATGGTTATGAATACGGACGACGTAACAGCCTTTTTATTTTTCCCGCTTTTGACGTAAATCCAAATGGCACCGACACACGCACAAACACACGTAGAACGGTAACCGGATGTACGGGGGTTGATCCGAGTAGACCTGTCGCATCCCGTTTCTATGTCTCATACTTTGGCAGCAAACCCCCGGTACAGAAAATAAAATTCTCGTCATATTATTGCCAAATTTGGAACAATTTGGGAGAGCAATCGGTTGCTCAATACACGTCACCTGACACACCTGATGTCGTTTGGTGGATTTAAACACGTTACAGATCTGGTAACCTTCCGAATAAACAATTGAATCTATCTACAATTCGTTGAGTTAATTTGAAATAATTTATATTAACATTCAGGCGATATTATTGATAAAATTCGTTCCATGTGGATCTGGTGAATTTGATCGATCGGTTTCGGTTGCAAAACATCTGACAGATTACTGTGTCGCCTTTCCGTTTCCAATCTTGCTTTTTTGTAAATAAAATTCTGGGTGTAGCTTGGTACGTCCGTTGAAGCGGCTTCAATGAAATAATAAATAAGAGAGTTGGCTTTTTAGTGAATGACACGAATCCGCGTGAAATTCGGGTCGAGTGTCGTCTTACTGGTCGCAGGGTTGGTGCCCCCGCCCCCGGTTAGCCCCGGCGTAAATGCGAAACTCCGACGAGGACCTGAAAATCGGCTACAAAGGAGCGGCATTGTACCCCGACTATGAAATGTGCTACGGTTGATGCACGACTCCTCCCCTTCAGAAACCACCACCCATCCAAACACCTCACCCCTCCCTCATTTCGATTCGAACCGTCGTCCGGAACAGGGAAAGGTGGCAACCCCATTCCCTGTTAAACTATGTCCGCCCACCTATGGAATCTACCTGAAACTTCTTCCCCCCACCCCTCTCCTGATATTCGAATGTCCTTTGACTCCTTTTGCACGGTTCCCTCCCCCATCTACATAATGCAAAACGGTCTTGCCCAGTCGTCCTGCTACTGACAAGAGGACCGTGGGTGCTCTGCGTGTCCACCTTTTGTTGGATGAATTTGTGCGTGAAGAAACGGGTGTGTGCTGGCACGTCCCCCTGGTCCTGGTTCAACTTTGGGTGAAGGTGTATTTGGAAAGATTACGTATTGTGTGCGTTCTCGTACGATCGCAGCATTTAAATAGGGAGAATGTGGTTTGTTTGGCTCGAATTTTCTCGTTGAGGACGATGCTACCCGTGAATGTCGCAGATTTTCTTTGGTTCAGTGGTAATTCCAGGGTTCTAGATTAAATTCCAAGTTCAGTGGTTCTGTAATTGCGACCAAGTTGTTTTCAAACTGTTTTCGAGTTTTGGTCCGGCCTCCCTAGATCCACCAAGGACCAGCCGCCGGTGTCCGCAAAGCGTGGACTTGTGTTTGAAATGGGAGCAATTTTTCAATGTCCACCGACGGCATTGAAGCAATTCCTCCCCCTCTGTGTACTGTACATGTATACAGTGGGCCAAAATATTCCTCCGCGATTCAATAGAACGGCGGGGGGTTTTGCCGGAATGACGGGTGGAGGGAGCGAAAATAAGTTCCCAAAAATCGATCACTCACCTTGCGTCTCTTCTCCACTCCACCTCCCCATCACCCACCAACGTGGTTCTTCTATCAGGGAGTATTTATATACGATATTGGTGCGGGGTGTACAGTACAGTGTATTTGAGCTACGGACACCTTTTATTCTTTTTTTAATATATTATATAGAGGTTCGGCGGTGCATTAGTCTGTTTGCATATAGGTGGACGTGGCGAGGAAAAATATGTATTTTCTCAGTCACGATTGCTCAGACTATAGAACAGTACCTCTCCTGCTTATCCCTCTTCGCCCCCCACATCACCTGCTAGTCTGTCACTAGGCTTTTTTCCGCTCACCTTGGCGTCCGTGTTTCATGTTGGCGGCATCCTGAGCTCTTCCTTTGATTTCGAGCAGCACCCCTCCGCCTCCCATCCACCTTTTTTCTTTGGAAAGTTAGTTTTCAAAGCAAATAAAATATTTCATAGAATATTTCTTAGTGTATTACAGTTGAATCGACGCAATTCGTAAGACCCCTCCTGCCATAGTTCGAGCGGATTTCGAATTTGAAGCCTTGGTTGGACGTAGGAATAGCCAAAATACTGTAAAACAAATTAAAGATATCTTACATATTTAATGTATTACTTTCTTAATGACACACTGATTATATTTTTTGTTAATTTTATTTAAAATATTCGTGATAGGCAATCTGACAACCAACGTGTCGTGAGTCATACCAGATGACATTTACGTGTTCGCTGAATTCTGACGTCACTTTTGCGGAAATTTTGCTAACTGTTTTCTCCGACTATGTTGCCTATGCACATGTACTGTAGTTCCTGGTTTGCGAAACTAGACTGATTGCTCGCACTAGTCATGGCAGTCTGGAGTCAGAACTCTGAACAAACTATCGTCATAGATTCAACAACGGCCATGGTCACGTCACGTAGTGAACTGACTTACATTTTTGATTCGCGTATTTTTTCGTCCATTTCGAAAGAGAAGGTGTACAGTATTGTATAGGGGAGGGGGGAGTATAACAGCTGCCACTCACCTTACCCCCACCCCTTCGTTTCCATAGAATTCTTATACACTCTCATTTTACCTGTTGGACACTGTAGTCCCTCTTCGCCACGCCAGAGAACCAGTGGTGTCCTAGCTATTTGAAAAAGGGGGAGGGGTCAAACTATTGGCCTCTACAGGCTTTTAGTCTCGCATTGCCTCTCTGGGGAGCTCTTCTTTCCTTTTGCCTAGCCTAGGTCAGACCACTTGAGTCCGACCATTTTATAACCACCCTGTATTTTCTCGCAAGGTTCCAGGTTTCTGCAATTCCACCAAACTTATCACTCCACAATTTAAGAATTTCTTTTCGTTTCATTTAAATTTAAACCTTCATACAGCTTGTTTTCGAAAAAAAAACGCGTTCGCTTCATTTAAAACGTTTCACTTTCTTTGCCGAATTCCTCTCAACAAGAATTCAAAAATTTAAACGTCGACAAAAGTGCAACCTGCGTCTTCAGCTTAATACGCCTGGTCGATTTATAAAAATTGTACGAGTGGTTCATAGAGTGATGTTTATGTGTAGGGCCTGCCTTAGGAGAGAAGAAAAAGGGGAATTGTGGATCTCCTGTCCTCTTTGTCGACTTCCTTCCTCCGGTTCCGGCTGTCATCCCCACCAACCGGTCTCTCTCCTCTCGAATGATATTGAAAACATCCTGTGACCCAAACAAAATCTCCATTCGTCTTTGTCGAACTCTGTATTCCTTCCCCCACCCCACCCCCCATATGCCTCTATCTAGGCGCAAGCGTCCTTTGTCCACGGATTATGGATGGATGGAAGTTCGGGTTCGTTCGCCCTTCGTCGTTTTCTTTAAAACCCCGTGGCATTTTTGCTCCCATTTTACTCGAATGTCCAGGTTGAGGCGATGACGATGGATGAATCAGTCGCCTGTTCGTACAACCATATCCGATTTCGGTTAAATGACGTCTTAGTATGCGGCAAATCTGTCGCAGGCGACGATAGCTCGATATTCGGTTACGTCACAATAATGTAGAGGTAGTTAAAATTTGAATATTTTGGCAAGTGACTTTTTAAGAACAACAGTTAAACTGACTTGGCATTTAAACTTATGAAACTTTCTTTTAATAAGTTCAAGTCAAAATCTTTCGATTAAAATTGATTTTGATTCCGCGAAATTATCTCGAAACAAAATCGCAGCTTCGAGGTGCTCCCATCACGAATAGAAATGTTCCTATTTTGAAGGGAGCCTCGCATGAGATCCGTTTACTGAGCGCCTTCTGTGCGCTCTCTGAGGGCTACGTTCCGATCTCGAAATAACATGAGCGGTAATGGCACCACACAGAAAGCGCTCAATTTTGGCGCGAATTTTTCATGCATCAGCGCCTCTACTTTGAAATATTTTCATTACATTTACTTTCCGCCGCGCCATCTATTGAACAAATATTACAGCACTGCATCACTCCATACAGATGTGCTAATGCAAAAAATCGTGGGAGCGTTGTCGCTGGGGAGCTTTGGCTCCTTAGGAGCCAATCTTTTCCTGTGTAAACCGCTCTTAACGAATTACGATACCATGCGCTCGACCTATTGCGTGTTTCGTGCTACAATTAATGGGGGTAGCCAACTTTCCAATCGGATAATTAGTTTAATCATTAGTCGGAACAGGTCAACGCTTCTCGGGGACCACTTTTATCTCTCGGTGATGATTGGAATTGGAAACATTCGCTGATCAGGTTGGTTGATCGAAGTTGTTCTTGTGCGAGTATTTTCAAACAATTACGTCGCTCGCTACACACGAACTGGTGTGGCCTTTAATGAAGCGAGTTTCATTTTTTTTTTGAAGTGGCATTTGCCCTAGAAAAAAATATGTAACCGAATCGATGAGCTAGAACGTTTTGACACTGCTCTGATTCATTTTCAAAGTTTCTCTATCAAGCCAAGTGATGATATTCTGATCCTGACTTTTCGATATTGTCGAATTTCGGTCTCGTATTGAATTACGAAATCTGTCGACTCTAGTATCCCTTATCGAATCTATCTGCCTTATCGACTAACTTTTATTTTATCTCTTGAATCTTGCCTGTGTGAACATTAGACTCGCCGGTCTCCCTCCCCTCTCCAAAAAAGTTGTTTTTTGGCTGTCGGTTGACTAGCGACCGGCGCGCCCTCTACGCGGAGCAAAGGCGAATCAATTCTCGGCACATCGAGTCTTTTCATTATTTGAACGAGGCACTTGGCTCCTTTCATCTCCTATATCCCCCCATCCCCACTACCACCACCCCAATTTCTTTTCATCTCTCCTGAATGTCGTCCTCCTCCTCCTCCTCCTCCTCGTCTTTTCTTGATTTCTCTTCCCCCCGAAGTCGCCACGCTATCTGCTTCACCTTTTTGCCGGTTCCTTACCAACGACATTCGGGCTCGATGTCGTCGTCGTCGTCGGTGTGCTCGCGTCAGGACGACCTTTTTCTTTCTCGACGACCGGCTATCAACTCAACTCAACTCCCCTGACTGGATATATTCATCGCCCCCCCCCACCTCCCCCTCAACCCTCAGCCCAACGTCTTCACACGATCTTATCGCTGTTTGGTCAACTGTGCGCAGTCAATGGCGTCGCCATTCGTCCGTCACGCTCATATCAGAACCATTTCTTTTAATACTGCAACTCAACCCCCCCCCCTCTACCACCCAGCATCTCTCCTTATTTCCCCTTAACTCTGTTTCTACACTTGCCCCCACTTTGTTATACACGTTTTTTGATTTTTTTATCGCATCAGATCGCGTAGAAAATATGTCCCCCCCTCCTTCACTATAATACCATTGCTGATTAGGGTGACTGACATTTCCAACTACCGTCTTTTGAGACATTTTGAAGGAGTTGTTCACGCGTCTGGAGTCCTTAGGCCTCGGGGTTACACACTGGATCATTTTGCGTTCGGTTCCATGGAACTGTTATTCTCTGTCATATTTATTTGGAGTCTCATCGCAGTGTGTGGAAAATCTCAACATTTTTTAATCTTAAGAAGATCATCCAAACCACTACTCGAACATACTTCGGAAACTCGTAAAAATCGCCTGACAAATGTAAAAATCTCTTTAGTTTCCATAAAAACGATTTCGTGGTTCGGTCTTGGGACACCCAAATTAAATAGACGTCGTAATGCAGCGCACCCTGGGCACCGGAGTTTAAAAACAAGACTCACGTCTGGGCCAAATTTCAAGAGAATCGGGCAACATTTCGCGAAGATGTAATAAAAAATATTTTGTACTCTTGTTTTATCGGGACACCCTGTACAGGACTATTAAGAAAACGACGCTTTACTCTCAATTAAAAATATTAAAAAATTAAAACATTTAAAAAATACAGAGTATCATTATTTAATGAGACATGTGTCATCAAGAATAGGTTATAACTGCTGTTTCAGAAGCTCTGACACCGCCTAGACGAGTTATTATGTAAAACTCGTGTTTTTCCCGTATTTTAAGTAGAAAACTTATTTTTGCATTTTTATCGGAGTTTCAACGGAGGCCCCCGGGGAACGCTTATTTCATTTCTATGTATTCCAGTAAATAGCAGCTTTCTATTGTCCAGGTGTTGGACGCATTTAAACACGTTTCCCCACCTCACAATTCCACAAATGATTCGGAGCGACAATGCGAAACATTTCTAAAAAAACACCTTTTGTTCAGGTCGGTTTATCAAATGGCGTCTCGAGGATGTAGATAGGCTCTTGTGTTATGTGTGCCTCGTATCTGCAGGACTTGGCGAGTTCTCTTCAGAAGTCTAAAGAATGCAATGCGGAAATGGTCACCTGTATAAAAATTAAAAAAAGCTACCGAATGGTGTGACCCCGCGCCATCTAAGTAAAACGCCAACAAGAGTTGCCTTTAATTTGAGAGAGTCTTGAGATATATCAAAAGACAGTGCGTGTGAGTAGCAGTTCCTGCCCAAAATGGAATAGGTGGTTTAGGACTATCAACTTGAGAAAAAAGAAAATCTGCTCCGAGGAATGGAAATGTGAGCATTTGTGTTGATATTTTGATTTTTTCTCCCTTCTCTCCAGCGATATGACCTTTGTTTTCGTTAACGACACTCAAAAAGCACGTCATATCGAAACGATCAGTTCGAATATAGTTTCCATATCCTGTGTCCCATTCAAGGTTACACAATCGTGTTTTCGTTTTGTTTTTTTGTCGCACCCCAACTGATTCTATTCTTGTCCGTTCGTAACACTATAGCGATTACTACACCTTTGGTTGTTCGAAAGACAGACGCGCCCCTTCATTGTGGTTGTGGTGATTGGAGCTCGTTAATTACTGGTAGAAATTTAGAGATTTCGAGTTATCGCGGGTTCTATTCCAGCCGACAACTTCGGAATTTTTCGGGCGAGAGAAGTTCCGAAATTCCAACGCAGTCCTTCTTTGGGAATGAAAGTTGATCGTGACCCGTGTCTGTACGATATCGGGTGCACGTTAAAGATCCTTACCTAGGTCGGATCTAGGTTAGGAAAAATTACCAGGTCGTCGTCCTCCCCCCTGGTTAAGGCTAGAAAGCTGGTAAGCCTCCGCAAACAATGGTATAAATGTTAAACTTTTATGGCTCGAACGAAAAATGAATGGAATTTCCGCGCTCGCACGTCACATCACCTCTTCCTTCCTTAACCATTTATTTATTTTAATCGGTCTCAAATTGTTTACCTTCTCGTTAAGATCGCAATCTAAAAATCCACGAAGATTTCTTTTTTAATAGTTAGTTGTTGGTTATACGATTGTTTCTTGGGCGGTGTTTTCGAGAAACTGGTGATTAAAACACGGCGGTGCGATGTTCCTCGTTTCCTGTTGGATCACCGCCGGTCCGGCTCCCGCAGTGTGTTGTAAGATTTCCCAGAATTCCCAGTTTAAGATGGAAAAAAAATCCACCAATTGGAATGTTCATTTCCACATGCGTGCATCCAAACCATGTTCTTTGATGTCATTTCGCTCGAGTGCTGCAAGTTTCTATTTTTATTTTCCCCTTTCGGCAGTAACGAAGAAATTAAAGGAATTAACTGTGTGTAGTTAAAGGAATAGGTTCGGGGTAGTGCTGCCTAGGTGGTTGGACGAGGGTGGTGGTGATGGTGGTAGGGGGTGGGGATGGGGGAGACATGTACCCCCTCAGAGATGGATGTGTTTGTGGATTGCCGGGAATTCTTCTTGATTTAGTAACTGCTTGTGGTAGCCGCAATTATTCAGCTATCAAGCCCCGCTAGATTGGTCGAGCAAATGGCTCGTAAAACGTTTCATGGCTTTTTGGCCCCGTCGGAATAGGGTCGTATGTTGTATGGCCTCCTCCGTTCCGTGCGTGTGTATATGTGTGTGGCCATCGCAATTTGCTGGGTCCGGGGTCGTGTCTAGGCCTAACGAGGGGGTTGAGAACCCGTTCGTACGAATAGGCCCGGTGCTTGACTCGTAACTCGAATCAACGGAATCCAGAAAGTCGTTCTTTTAAATTTACTGTTTCTAATGTTGTTCACGACCTCTTTTTTTTCGTTGGTTGTGTTACCATTTCCACGGTATCTATTGATTTCACAATATATTATTATAACCCTGAAAGTTTGTCATCCTTTTGTAAAAAAAACTTTAACCTGTTTGCCTTGGCGTTTACGACATAACGAAATGAAAATAATATGCTGTAGATAGTTTCAGAGATTTGTAGTTGAGTGCAAGTTATTCCAGATCTAGATTTTGCGTATCTCTCGAGATATCAGTCGTTGAAGCATTGACATTAAAAAGGAAAATTCCAAGATGGCGTCTCCACTTGACCAAAATGGCGCTGTCGCTTTCACGTGCTACCACTGATGCCAACGACATTTTCCACACTAGATACCAAATTTCTAATTATTATTCAATCAATAAATAATTTCGGAGTACTATTTCACAAATTTCTTCATGAAGTTGACAAACGTTTGGGAATTATAATTTAAAAAAATATATAACGTGTTTCGGCATCATTGCCATGACGTTATAGCACGAATCTACAGACGACTGGGGACAACCGAGCGAAGCTGGCAATTTCTCTAGCTAATAAGTATTTCCTCCTGTGTATGAAATGCTTGGTCTAGTCGGAGCTCATAGTTTAAAAAATAATAATTTCACCTCGGATGCTGCGACCCGACTCCGAGGGAGGTCTCTGGGCTTCTCCCCTCCCGTCTCCTGTTGGGTGTGATGATGATGATGGCGAGTGGACTCACGCAGTGCTCTAAGTCTCGCACGTGGCCGAACCAAAATTGGCCCTACGTAATTATTACGCCAAAGCTCATTATTTAATAAGCAGCGGCCGCCGCGCGTCTGGCATCACTGGTGGCACAGAGTGGCACGTTTCCACCCCCTCAACCAACCCCATCCAGCACTTCAATGGCGATATGAGTTACCATCACTCCTCCAGAACACCCCTCTCCTCCTCCTCCTCTGACCACCCACCCCCTAAGCGAGCGAGCCATTATCGAAGTGGGCGTAATTCTGTAAATGACCATGCTGCGTGGAAATTGTGTGAGTGGATTTGCCTTTTTTTGGTGGTCAGCCGGTGTATGGTGTGTGTGCACTTGGTCGCAAGATGGCGCTTCAATTGTCGGACAAAGCTGCCGAAACAAAACAAAAACACGATGAGCTTTTCGATTGAGAAATTCGAATTGTGCTTGAGATTGGCGCAAATTTTTCTTTGAGAATGAGTCCATCACGAGCGATACACAGATGGCGTGCTCGATCGAATTTTATTAAAAGTTGAACGCACCCTCTCAAGCAGAATCGAAATTCACGTGCACACTTGGGGTGAGCAAATTGTCATTCGAGAGCGCCTAGTCATTTCTTGTTGAAGTACGAACGAGCCGATTCCGTCCAATGTCTTAACGCACCCTGCTCCAGCACGTGTTTGATATTCTCGAGCGACTTAAACACGGGCGACTCACCATTCGAGAGCGCTGTGTATTTTCTCGTCATAGCACGAATTCTCTGATTTTGTTCAATGTATAAACGCACCGTGCCTCAAACTCGATTAAGAGTGCTTGGTTTGTGTCTACAAAGAGTTCTAGGTCGTTTATTATATTTCTTCCAACAAAAGGTTTCTTTTTGGCGCTCAATGAAAGGTCGGCAACAGGATCCACTGAACAATATGTAAACAGGAAGTAGTCGATGCTTTTAAATATCTACGGGAATATTCAGATTTTGACGGCTTCTGCAAATACTGTAGCTCCGCGTTTTTTTTTATACAGTATTTTTATTTTTCTATCTTTTTCCGTTTCATGTTTCCCACTCTCCTCTTGTTTCAACTCCGTTATGTCGCCCGTGGGGTCATATAGACTGTACATACGCGGTAACAGTAGATAAGCTAATAAGAATTTGTATTCCATTTTTTTCTTCTCTCGTCGAAAGACGGCGAATCCAATTTGCTGTAACGTAACGTTTTTATATTCGAAGAAAGATCCGCGGGGGGTGGACGGGGGGTTGGACTTTTTAAGACGACGTCGGACGACGAAAATATTCCAATTTTTTCTTCCTATTTCTACGCTCATCGCATCGGCTATACCGAATTGCAACTTGAAGTAGTAGTACAGAAGAATGTTAGCGTATATGCTGTTCTTTCCTCATTCCTCCCTGCGCAATTTTATTTTCTATCTCAGTTGTTCAGCCATTTATAAGGCTCGATTTCAATTTCAAACGTTCCCAGTGTATATAACACGATAGAATTATGAATTTCCCCCTCCTCCATTTGCTCTTTTTCTCAGTTCGTCCGGTTTAATACTCGCGTAATTTATAGTGACATCGAGTGCATTAGACAGCGAAACTAATCATGTGTGAATGGCTCCTCTGCGCTCGTGCGGGGGCGGGCTGGTCTCCCCCCCAGCCCCGAACAGCCGCGAATTCGGAATAAAAGGCAATTTTTTATTCTACCCTGCTCAGTTCTTCGGACGCCAACCCCATGATTATTTTTTTCTGTAATTCTATTTGGTCAGGAGTTATCCCCCCCCATGACGATCTACACACTCGCCTCCATTCAGAGTTTCATTATCGTATTGTCGACCTTTTTTCTCTCACTCTCTATCGAGTTCTTTTCCTCACCCCTGAAAATAACGACAATTGCACTAGGGGTGGGGGAGGGGGGGAATTGCATTGTCGTTTTCCAAATTTTCAGGTTTGGCTCCTCGTCAATTTGGACTCTTTTTCATCGTCAAGTCCCGATTCCATAGAAAGAACGATCGAGAGAGAGTGAGAGAAGCCCGGCAGATATTAAAAAGTAATTCGAAACAGACGGGAATATGCACCCTCGTTTATTTGCACACACCCGACGAGGCCATTGATACTCGCTGTGCTTTATTACTAGGCGGCGCGTATCTCGTCATTTGGCAGGTGACGGCCGGTTCCAATTGTCACCACCAATGTCACTCTTGCTTGCCGAATTCCTATTTTCCACCCGCTGAGAGTGCTGAGAACCCTAGAACCCTTAATGGTTGCCGGATTCACACAAATACTTCCTGTTTGATCTGTGAATCATTCGTCGGAACTGTTCAAATACAAATTAACCGATTGCCAATATCGATACATTTATGTCTTTGGTGTTGGTGCCGCTGGAGACAAAACATGGGAGAACTGATCTAGTGACGATCAAAAAACGGATTCTTTCATTTCGCTGCGGGTGGGGTGAGATAAAAAATAGTGTTGCTCCGTGGTATTTGATTGAATCGTGCCTCAGTTAATCTCCTAAACTGTGTATGTGAGTGCACACTGCATTGCATTTCATTTCACATCCCTCCGAGCTCCAAGTCTCCCTTATTATGTGTCCTCCCCCTAACTCTGCCCTCTCCAGTCCATTCATTTCGTGAGGAAAGGGTGGGGTGGGGATGAGGAGAGGACGCGATGAAAAGACTTTCTTTGTCTATAGATGCCCTCAATCTTTTTTTTTTTTCATGTAGCAAGTGAAGATTTTTTATTTTTTTCTGAAACTTTCTTTTATTATTGCCCGCTTAATAAAAAAATACAAGATGTGTATAGCGTTTGCTCTCTTAATGACCGTATAGCACTCCTCGACCAACATATTGTGCTCTCATATTCGGTTTCCTCGTCTTGCTGTATGGCGGTGGCCTGTCATTGACTTCTCGGGGTGGGGGCGTGTTTTTGGTACTAGGTACTAGCGCATATTGATTGATACACCACGGAGGGGTCTCGGAGGACGAACGCGCTGGTTGACCTGACCTTCTCAACAAATTTCTTAAGATATTGATACATTGATTTCCCTGTCCTCCGTCGACGTAAATGTCTTGCTGATCGTTTTGGTTATCTCCTGTACAGAAAGTCATTATAAAACATCTTTCGTACGACTTGTAGACACATTTTTAGCTAGAGATTTATTAAAATCTAGTAAAATGGGAATGGCGAATGCTGATCACCATACTTAAACATCAGCGAGGACCCTCAGCGCCAAGACGAAGAAGTTTTTGACTTTTCTTCGTAATCTCCTCAAATTCCTGCTTCAATAATAGCACAATATTTCGTTAAAAAATAGAAACTTCGGATATGTGACCTCGAAATGATTACCATTAAAAAGGCTGACGCAGAATTGTCATCATAAAATGTTGGGAATTTTTGGGAATGATTTTCTTAAAGTTTAGTGATTTGAAAAATTAGAACGCAGGGTGTACACCAAGTCTGACGAGCATACAGAGTATATTCGCGTATGGAGAGCTCGTTGGTGCCCATGATGTGTCATGAGGATATTCTGTAATGTGTTTCGTCCTTCCCGGCCTCCGTCAAATGAATGCGATCACCAGCCGCCACCTCTTGTTCCGTACGACCATCGGATAGACAGGCGGGTTACAGTGGATCGTCGTCGTCTATTGGGTGCGCTCAAGTGTCGATGAACTTTGCTCGTCACTTGCACACGTTATTACGTCGGTTGCAGTGCTGCTGCTGCTGCTGCTGGTGGTGGTGGTAGATAGAGCATCGAGACTTCAAGAACCTGCAAACTGCAGTGGTACATCATCAAGATCTTCCTTTTTTTCTTGCTAATGACATGCACCAACCGAGAGAGACTGGCGCTACAAACGGAAAGTTTTTCTTCTTCAGTCATGTACAGTAAATATCTGATAAATAGGAGTTCGTCATTGCGGTCACGTCCGGCTGTTTAGGTTTCTGAATTGCGTCCGACGGTAATCGTCTTTTGCCATCAGGAGTCTCGGAAGAGTTTTTTCAAATGGACGCGTTTAGGACTAGTCCTTCACTAGTGCTGATCTAGTGGGCAGAGAGCAAACCGTGTCCCGGCAGACAGTCAAACATTGTACTGTGGTCGTGGTTAGGTCGTCTGTCTGCTGACCGGAAAGGTCATGGGTTCGAGCCTGCCAGCTCGTGGTTTCCACATTTCTTATCGAGAAACCCTGCTCTCTAAATATTGTCGACGGGAACTAGGACATGTTCAAACGCGCCCTCAAAGTGTGAGATTCTATGAAAAAAATGTTAATGTTGTCGTTAGCCGCTGGAGGCGTTGTTCCTCCGGAACGCTGTCATATTCCATATTTTTCATCAGCGTAAATGGCATGTGCTCATTGGCTGGTGACGACTTGTTGACTGACTGCAGTCTTGGCGTGACACTTAATTATGACGAGTTTTGAGTTCTCGAGTGCGCGCCTAATGACTGTACGAATCTCAGTCTCGGACTTTTGACTGTTGCTGATTAGATTGTTGTAATTATCAGTCGCGCAAATTAAAAAGCGAGGTCAGATTTTTAACTTTGCAACACATTTAATTGTGGATGACTTTGCTCCTCGCTCGCAATTTCTGATTTTAATTCGAAGGCGCTCATGTTCGAGATAAATCAAGTTCTCGATGACCGTCAACTCAGACATATAAATTCCTACACGCTTGTTCTCAATGGATATTTCGTTCCCCGGGACGCCTAAATATCAATTTGTACGAGCAATAATAACTCAGGTGTCTTGATGTAGGAAAAGCTTACAAACATTATTTTGAATACGTTTAACTGTTGATTGTTTTTCGGTCGCAGACTTGATTGAATTTGGTTTATATTATTTATTCGCGCCACTTCAAATACGGCCCCGCTCTCGTTCATTTTCGATCAGATATGCAAAAGGTGTCCCACATACAGTTTCCTGAGAACCCTCCCGTGTCCAGTATCTCCCAGTGGCTCCATATTTTTTTTTTGTAGTAACAACAGTCCACCTGTCTCAGGAGGATATCTAAGTAGTGGCCAATCCCCGTAATCCGTGTGAGCACTTGTCCGCTCGGTCATGCCTGCCCTCACCCAGCCGCCTATCTTAACGGTGTGAGTGGAAATTGGTGTTACCTGCGATTCATAACTCACTCTCGTGGTGTCAGGCGACACACAATTTTATAGTATTTATACACCTGGTGGGTGGACATGTTGTGTTGTTCACCTGGAGAGAAATGGAGTGACAAGACGAAACACGGTTTGTGAACGGTTGGCTGCTTGCTCGAGTGCTTTCTGTTGTGTGTGTGTGTGTGTGTGTCTGTTTTCGTGGCTCAGGCGGGGGGCTGACCACTCTGTCTGCCACTTGATCGTACGTCTAAGGATTTCACACCGATAACGAATCTTGCTCGAGCCTTGGGAAATCAATATTGCTGATTTCCTGACAAAATCGATGCCCGGACTGCTTTACTGTACACGTAGTGGTCAACTGTTTGGATCGAGCGCCATCTAGCGCACATCTGAAACAGTTTCTTCTTCATGGACGTTTGCCTAAACACTGTTGAGGTTAGGATTGCTGGTTCAATTCCCGACCGAAACCTATGGAATTTTTTCGGGTAACAGAAATTTCTACAAGGACTTCTTCTTTTGGAATGAAAGTAAAGCGTTCGACCCGTGTCTGTACGAAACCAGGTACACATTAATGGTCTTTACCCAGGTCGCAAAACTAAACCTATGCTAGGCAGAATTACCAGGCTCCCTTGATTCTAGGTAGCAAAATTCATCAGTTTATCAGGTCGCCCCCCTATATTATTAGGGTGGACCCTCCTTAATTAACAAATATCTTAAGAAGTTGGGGAAAATAAATTTCATCTTCATCGTTTCACCGGAAGATGGTTTTAAATTTTAGTCGAGTGGCTAACCCTCCAACTTGACACTTTTCCCCATAGTTACACTTCGAAACTAGCTTCACATTTGACGGAGGATCCTTGGTGGAAATGGGGACATGGGGGAGGAGTGGCATTATTTTCCACCATTGTGTTCGCTCGTCCCCCCCCCCATTATCGTTATGTGTGCCATGCACCGCACGGCATGATGTATAGGTGGCGCTGACGTCGTCGCTCTCAATCACAGGCGTCGTGACTGCGCGATTCCGGGGCCGAAGGAGTTACGAAGGACTTTTCTTCTCCCCTCCACCTTTTCTTTTGGTCGGCCGCTAATCACTTTGCCACCTTTTCGGTGGAGGACTCGATCGTTTTGAGCGCCCGCGCGCGGCCGGCTCACCAACATAAATAATGACAATGTATATACGCGCCCCGTCTCTCGCTCTGTATGTGTTTATGTCTACTCTAATCGACCGGTGGCCGCTTCCTGCTCGGTACAGGGTGCCTGACCTGGTGGTGAGTGTCGTTCGTCCAATTCCAGTGACCATTATCCAACGTAAGGTGGCGCTTGTATTGGGAGGAAAGACTTTCTTACCAGACGTAATCTTACGAAGAACCCACCCACCACACCCCATTCGGACCCTCCCTCATCCATCCCATCCCCGATTAACCCTCGTTTCCACCAAACGACGTTATTAATGATAATGACGCTGGCCTCTTTGGCGCGAACCGCGGCGTTGGTGAACGGCTTAAGACGTCAAGTTTGGAATTTGCCAGCGTTTGTTTTCGGAATTAAGCCGTAATCCGTGCGCGCGGGCGCGGATTAGCGAGAGTGAGAGAGATGGCCTGGAGCTCGTTCACCGGCTCTCGAGAGTCTCTGGCGTCTCGCGCGTCGCCACCAAGATGGGGGTGGCGCATGCGCACACAAGTGTTGGTCAGAAGTGTTTCTTCTAGGGAAGCTGCTCAGAAAGGAGGAGGGGGTTGATGAGGCGAGGCCAAGACGGGGCTGGATGGAGGAGACAAGGGAACTTGTGTGATTGCGTGGCCACCGAATATAGGTGGATCACGAGTAGAGATAGATCGTGACGTGCAGGCGCCACCTGGTGTGGAGAATTCCGAATGACTGAATGGATTGGAAGTTACTATTGTTTTCTGGGTTTCGTTCGTATCTTGGGGGGATAAGACGTCGACAGATTGAGGTTCCGGTAGAACGTAAACCTCATTCAATTAAAAGTGTTTGTTGGCCACTCGCAAAAAAAACAACGGCGAATCTTACGTCTGCGCTTGCTTTATCGTTGATTGCAAAACTTTAGTGCTCGACATTAAATTTGCTTAACGGGTTTTCTTCCTTTCGCTCTTCTCACACACACAGCAACTAGCTTCGCGGTTAGCGGCAACATCAGCGCATCCAACAGGGGAGTTGACGTTGGCCAACGAACTGGAAGACCTAGACTAATCCAACCGTTTCGTAATATTGTGGGGTGATATAGTTTGTCTTGTATCAGTCGAAAGACGCGAAGATTGGCCATGGTGTTGATGACTGGTGTACTCTAGATCCTCTGCTCTCTTTGCCCACCACGGCCAACTCATTTAATGTCTCTCCACTCGCAACAAACAACGTAGTGAGAGCGACTAGACCCTAGTTGCTGCGTGAATAGACACACTCT
Source organism: Mycogona germanica (assembly GCA_034698785.1). Classification (NCBI taxonomy): domain Eukaryota; kingdom Metazoa; phylum Arthropoda; class Diplopoda; order Chordeumatida; family Chordeumatidae; genus Mycogona; species Mycogona germanica. Next base: position 55,584 of record JAQGBY010000002.1, read on the forward strand.
CCCATCCACACACACACACAACGAGATTAAATGCTCCCGATGGAATTCCGGCCTAATGCGATTTTACAATTAAGTCGTGGCTTTTAGACCGGTTCCAATTGTTTTGGGAATTATCCCAGCCGAGTTCACATTAGCGAATGGAATGGCGAGGCGGCGCCACCAACCGTCATCACTTAATCAGCGCTGCTACCGGCATATTCGCGTATTGTGAATTTAGCGTTTGACAATGTCCAGATTACATTTTCTTTGAGGGGTATCACCTGGGGAGTTTTGATTCCTGAAATGGGTTGGGAAGGGGTAGACAGTTAAAATAGCTTTTCGGATTATCAATGTTGTTGGAACTGCAGCGTTCTCTTAATAAATTTATCTCTCTTCAACTGTCTTATGTTGTCGAAAAAGTGTGTATGTCGCAGTTTCTTAAAGTTCCGTTTTTTTCTTGTGATTTCAGGTGCCCTGGCTACCATGTTGTGACGTCACACCCCATCCATGACGGGTAGCAGGTGGCCTCAGTCCCGCCACGGCGCCGGAGACCAGCCTCCGACCATGTCGGACGGCACTGGCGGCCGCGCCGCCGTCGCCGCCTCCACTCCAGGTGGCCGCGTCAACCACTGTGATGATAGACTGGGTTTCGACGTCAGCACGTCGCCCGCAACAAGTGTCTTAACGTGTGCCGGATCCAGCAGCAGCGCCCACTACCGGCGCTGCGACGGAGGACTGCCAGGCAGCAACAACAGTAGTAGTAGTAGCAGCAGCATCAGCAGCAACGGCGGCAGCTGTTCGTGGAACGGTGACCATTCCGTGCCGTGCCAACAACGCCACTTGTCCACCCGCCGACGGAAGGGCCGCTGCCGGTGCCCGACCGCCGCGCCCTCCCACGGCCAAAACCTGCTGCACCCCTCTCGTGATACGCTGTGGCGGCGATACCGACGGACCATCCTCGAGCGGAGCACCCCTCTGATCGTGCTCTTGCTTCTGAGCGCCGGACTATTAACGTCAGGAGCCACCGCCGCCGTCACAGCCCGCGCCCAGCCGTCCGTCACTTCCTCCTCGCCGACTACAGCACCGCCTGCCGTCTTGTCACCGCCGGTCGCCGCCGCCTCCGTGTCGGCCGCCCGCGCGCCATCACCCCCCTCACCGCCCCGCGATTACGCCCACGCCACCTTCACCAGCAACGCCACTCTCAGCCACCTGGTGGTGGACCGGACGTCGGGCCGGGTGTACGCCGGCGCCGTCAACCGCCTCTACCAGCTGGACTCGCAACTGCGCCTCCAGGCGGCGTTGACCACCGGCCCGCATCAGGACAGCCCCACCTGTCTGAGCATGTCGTCGTGCGATGGGGCCGAGCGACGGCCCACCGACAACGTCAACAAGCTACTGGTGGTGGACTACGACAATCGCCAGCTGATCAGCTGCGGCAGCCTGTACCAGGGCGCCTGCCAGCTGCACGGCCTGCCCAACATCTCAGCCAGCGTGAACCACATCGAGCGGGCCATGGCGGCCAACGACGACGTCAGTTCTACATTCGCCTTCGTCGGACCGCAGCGATACCTAGGCAACAACAGCAAGGTGCTGTACCTGGCCGTCACCTTCACCAAGAACGGACCGTACCGGGATGCCGTGCCGGCCATCTCTTCCAGACGACTTGAGACCCTGGACCTGGCCGAGATGGGATTCAGCAAGAGCCCGATCGTGGAGATCGACAGCAAGTTGCGCGACTACTTCCGAGTACGCTACAAGTACGGTTTCCAGTGGGGCGAGCACGCCTACTTCGTGACGGTGCAGCGGAAGTCGCACCAGCAGGCCAGTGAGGAGGAGGGCTATGTGTCACGAGTGGCGCGAGTCTGTATCGGCGATCCCAACTACAACACCTACACGGAGATCACGCTGCAGTGCACCGCCAACCGGGCCGCCGTTGCTGGAAGTGCCGCGGCAGGTCAAGGTGGCAGTGGCCAGGGTGCGCCGCTGATGTTCAACGTGGCCGAGGCCGTGACTACTGTGGAGGCCAGCGCCGATCTGGCCGAGGCGTTACGGGTGCCGCTGGGGGAGCTGCTGCTGGTGGGCGTGTTCGCGCGCAGCGTCAACCACACGGTGGACACGTACGCCCAGGCCGCCCTGTGCGCCTACCCGCTCTCGGATATCGAGCAGAAGTTCAACGAGAACATCCACATGTGCCTGAACGGCAGCGTGCACTCGCGAGGCATGGACTACATCGCCGGCAGCCTGGGAAATTGCCCAGAGACAGGGGTCAGTATTTCCACTCTCGATATTTACTTTTTTGAATTGTTTATTCAAATTCATCTTACTCACGCCATGATGGACTCCGCTCTTGTTTAGCGATCGAGAAATTGTATTCTGTTTTTAAAAGTACGATTTTCGAATTCTTAAAAAACAAAATTCCAAATTATGAAAAGACACGAAGATGCTGATTTTGTAAAACACCTATTTGGTTTTGGGTCGACTGCCTGACTCAGATCTTTAACGTGTTCCTGAAATTGTACAAGTTCCTCTACCTTGTATTTTATTGTTTTAATCATTCTTTTAAGAGCATTCGGGCATGTGATCTGAACTTGAAGATAACGCCTGCGATCTCGAAAAAAAAGATAAAAAATCTCGAATACGAACATTCCTTACATTTTTGTGTCAAGTCATCACGATGCAACAGAAAAGAAATAGACTCATTCGCACTTATTTCTGTTCTTCCTCTATTTAACTTTCCTAGTTTTACGTTTGCACAACGAGACGGAACAGTGAAAGACTGTGGCTATGCTTTTCCATTTCGGATTTTCCAATTAGCAAACGGCCGGCGGCCAATTTGCAGTTTTGCGGACAAGAACTTCTAATGGCTCGCTTTTGACTTAATTAGTCAGACTCACAATCATCTCAGACAGCCCGCAAGAGTATTGTTCAGACTTGCATCCCCCCTCCTCTCCATTTAATTTTGAATTTTACTGGAGGGGAAAATTCTGTACGGAATTAAAACGCGTCGAAATACGTTGGCAAATTAACGTAATTAAAAAAATAAGAATAATAAATGTGACTCGTGAGAATTAATTGGTCATTTTGTCAAGGAGAATCAAGCCGGTTGTCCATCTTGAGTTGAGTTTTGACGACTCTTTCGACTCGCGGATGATACGCCGAAAAAATTGTACCCTGAACATTTGCCATTAATTTTAACGAGCCTTACTGACGTCACGCAATTTCAATTTTTTTAGCTCCTTTTTCTCCCTAATTTTCGTGGGCGGCGAAAATCTCAGTTTTAGTCGGGACTTAGGCAATAATCTCTGTATCTTGAATCTTTTTTAAATTATTTTTTTAGCTTGTCTGCGTCGAGGTTTACTTACGCACGACTTGATGACGTGTATGGTGTTGCCACGAAACGAGCTCGTCCATCCTGGCCATCATTTTTATTTTATCGCTATTGTTGTCATTTGTCGCCACTGCCCGTCAAATCCTGATTTCTCTTGTCCACTCTTCTCTCCTGTTTTCGATGTGATCATGACAACAGACGACCGGCAACATCTACAACTTCTGTGAGGCGTCCCTGCGCATCAGCGGCACGGTGCCGGCCCGCGCTCACGCCTCATTGGTCTACGCCAACACCACGGCCACCGCCATCCTGGGCACCACCACCGAACAGCACACCGTCATCCTCATGGGCACCAAGCGAGGCACGCTCAAAAAGGTAAGACACAATCACACACAAGTCACAAGTCACATTTTCTTTACTAAGTGAAAAACGAACGAAAACTCTTCGAATGTTCTCAGAATTTCATAGGGTACAGAGTAAAACATAACGATTAAAAACCAATTTAACTATTTATTTAAATATAATGTCCTACAAGCTGACGATTAATTGATTTGAAATAGCCTGTTTAATTTCCGTGTTGACGTCGTGTCATCACCACTTTTCTCTCTTCCGTGTAATAAGTAGGTCCTTAATTATTATGCATCAGTGTTGAATAAGTTCATAGCACTGGCATAATTGCGCCCAACACCTTTGGTCCGACGAATGTTCGAGCATATTTTGAGCCACATAGGCGTAATTGGGTGTCCGATTTTTGTTTGGATGCACTCACTTAAATCTGTCTAAGCCCCTCAAGCATTAGGAATCCCTTTCCACCTACCTGTCCCCGCCAGGTGATTTAGACAGCGGTTGTACATGCTTAATTTCACGTATCTTGACACTCATTAAAAATGTTGTCTTTATTTAAAACCATCCTCATGTACCTCGTTATTGTCGCTCATAAATTTGCATTAAATGTTCGCACTTGTCTTAGGAAGATGTAGAAAAAAATTGAAGCGCATTGGAAAGGTCACATTTTAAAAAAATTTCTCATTCGTGAATGGTGTAAGAAGAGCTCTCGGCCATCGGCTGGCAATGGCAATTTTTGTTGTAGAAAAATAAAAAGCTCGGTTCTTGCCAGTTTTATTTACTCGTATAATAATTAAATTTAATTGCGCTCGTTAAAAAATGCATTTTTACAACCTGGAATACGCATCACAAAGGCTAGTTTAAATTTATTTAGCGACTCGCGTTCTGTGATATTTATTTCGCGTTCGGCGGTTTTTAATTTGCTTCTAACGATTAGCGATCCAAACTGAAATTCCCAGAAATATTTTTTGAGGCGCTGGCGTTGGTTGCATTTTCGGAATATACATACCCGAATATACGAGTGAGCATACAGTGTATATATGTATTTTTCTTTTAATAAAAATTGTAGATACCGATTTTCTTTTGTAACGTTAATCATCTTCTCTACCAGATTAAAACCTTCTGGTTCTGTCGAGAAATACTCGGTCGCTAGGCGTATTTACTTTTTCGGATAACAAATTGGTGTACTTAGTGCGCCCTCTGTTGGCAAATAGTTACATTTTACGTTTGCCTGCTTTTCTCTGGATAATTACACATTCTGTATAAGTCTTATGGCTCGACTATACGGAGTATATTATATTCCTGAAAGTTTTTCCTTTCTTTTTTCCTTTAATCTATCCGGCTCGACGCATTACGAACATCTTAACGAAATTTTTTTTTTTTTTTTTTTTTTAGTTTCCATTGAATAAAATTGAATAAAATTTTAGCTGTAGATAGATCCGCAAATTTGTAGTCGAGTACAAGTTATATCTGATCTCCATTTTTCGTATTTCTCGAGATATCAGCCGTTAAAAGTTTTAAGATATGCCATTAGAAAGGAAAATTACAATATGGCGTCTCCACGTGACCAAAATGGCGCTTTCTTTTTCACGTGCTACCAATGCTGCCAGTCATAATTCCATATTTTCTATTTGTATGAATTCTTTAATTTCCCCAGATGGCTTTTTTTTATTGAAAAAAGCATTTCGCTGACGTGACTGGGACTCTCGAACAAAGCCAGGCAATTAATGAGAATTAATAGTTAAAATTTTTTTTATGTAGAAAATTATTTTTCATGATTCTTATCAGGAATATAAAATGTTTTTTAACAAAATACTGCGCCGTCTAAGACTGCATATTTCATCTCTTATGGGCGTTACTACGAGTATGTGAAAGAAACGATACCAACATTTGTTTCTTCTTTATCCCAGTCGGGGTAAGCCAGGATAATAATAATAATTGTAAAATATGCATAATAAATTCATAATAAATTTATAATGGAATAGGGGTTGTCTCCGGGACAGCTCCGGACGAAAAAAGACGACCAGAGTCGGTTGCAATAATTGTGATAATAGAAATGAGAATTTCGATTTTTTGGTGGTTTAATTGGGGAATTTATGATGGTGAGTCTTGGCAGATGTAGTATATAATGCGCAACTTTATTACCATTTTTCCACCACCAACCTCCAAGACTACGTCGGATTAAAATTCCAAACCGAATCTAGAAAAACTGGGTGAATTTAAAATTATGACATTCGGCGAAACAGGTCGTTTTTATTTCGACAAATAGTCAGCAAAAAAGGAGTGGATTAACTATAAACCAAAGCCTTAATGCCCTTTCAAATTCCCTCCCCCTCCATCATCTCGTATATTGTCCTCCTAACCATTTCTCCGCATTACAATGACGTCGGCTTAGCATAAATACATGCTTATGGGGCCGCCATCTGTTGCCCGTTACTTTCATCCAGCCTATGTCGGATGTGGTGTGAGTCGGGCTCGAACCTACAACCGTTTGTTCCGTTCTCTGATCGTTTGACCAAACGTGTCTGAAGATCTCTGAAGTGAGGTGTTAACCGGGTGGAAATGTTCCAACGTTTGGACCCCGCCTAGAAAGCGTCTGGCCACAATTATTTGCGCTCGCTCAAAAACCACCATCACCACCACCACCACCACCACCACCACCACCACCACCGGTCCACCCGGTCAACCACCCCAACACCAGCTCGCCGCACTCGCTCGGTGGTAAGCTTCTGTCAAGTTGGCAAGTAGCCCGCATGTGGGGCACCCCCGAACACGGAAACTTCGTTGTCGGTCGGCTCCACTTCATTATGTATGCACAAAGATTGAAGGGCAGCAGGCACCCACACTCGGAACAGCTCTCGTTCCGTGTTTGCTTTGGCCAATTTTCGAAGCGACATGCGTTCCAGCGCAGATAACCCCCGAATCGTGGCACGACAACCTCTTTTGGTTGCGTGTGATTTATGATAATATTTATCTATTTGTGTGTGTGTGTGGTACGACCAACAACCTAAAATCACAACGGTGACCTTCGATGACCGTTCCCTCCGCAGTTTGGCAGAACTGAGTGGGCCGCAACGGTTGCGTCTGACCGCTCAAATTTGAAAATTCAGATACAGTGTATTAAAAAAATTATTTGAGCCCCCTTTAGATGTTGTTCAAGTTCGTCGTTGCCAATCTGGGGTCATCTCGGGTCACTAAAATAACAAATTAATTTCACTGCTCTGCGCTATTTCAGCAATCCACCTAACTCACGCAAAAACCACTGATGTTTCATAACGGCAGATGGAATTTCTCTCCGGAATCCCTTCGTTCCGTTCCGAATTCTTGGGTGTTGCTCCCCCACGTGCCCCCAATGTTCCCCTATCAACCCACTCCCCTAACTAGCAACAGATGGGTCGACTCCCCCCACCCCCACTAGTACCGTTTATTCGCTCGTAACGATTTTCGTTATCTGGACTCGACCCGATTAGCCCCGGTGTGGCAACCGTGGCCCCTGTCGCCGTGACAACCCCGTGGGAATTCCCCCTTCTCCTTCCACCCCCGCTTCCATCCACGTCCGGACTATGTTTGATTCGAGGTCGTGCTACAGAGTTTGTTTCAGTCGAACCCCGATTTAAAACGTTTTAAAAAATCTTAGAAACTTAATTGAAGAGATTTCATGTAATTAAACGGGACAGAACTGGTTTACTCCGCGTCATCATCCTAGTGACGCTTCTTGAAAACACGTCATTCGTCTACCTGTTAATAATTCCCCCTCCATTTGTTTGTGTGTGTTCCACAGATCTGACAGCACTGCCGACCGATGGAATGCGGTTTCGTGGTGGTTGCTCATCTCGCTAAGTGCATACGCTGTGGCCCCGAGTATGTGTACCGTAAGCGGGGATTGTCGTCAGTCTCAGGGCCGCAGACTCTCGTTCTATACAACCCTAATCTCGGGCGTTCTGCCTCGCGACGTCCTGGTTCTCATATTTTTCGTGTTCTCCTTATCTTTATGGGGAGATGCTTGTATATTCGTCTCGAGTCATAAAAATCCCTCGCTCTCTCTGCGACCGTCGCTGCCTCCATCTTGGGTCTGTGTGGATGGAAGACACCGGTTTTCTTTTCGACATATTTCTGAGCCGGGACAGCGCACGGATAGGTCTAGTATCCGTCCTCTTGAGACTCGTACGAGTCTTAGCTTCCCACACTCACGTAACTTATCGAGGGGAAAATTTCAAATAAAAAATGTGCCAAAATTTCAAAATCTGAAAATGATTTTGTATTAAAATAATTTCTTGCACAAAATGAGATGAAAGTTCGCGCCTTTCTTAAGGTGTACTTGTTCTTTCTTTTGTTAGCCATTTTCTGTTGGGGGAATAGCAACGTTAACCAATAGGGAAGAACTTACAGCCCGGACATCCTAAAGCGGCGTTTACACCGATAAAGATCGGCTCCTAAGGAGCTTTTACCGCTCCCCAACGCTGAGCGCGCGCTATTTTCTCACTGAGCGCGCTACTCGGCTCTGAGAGCGCTACTGTGGCGCTTTCTCGTCGTGCCATTGCCGCGCATGTCATAGCGCTTTATTGCGCTCAGTTAAAACGGATCCGATGCGAGATTCCAGAATGGGAAGTGCATACATCCGTGATTGGAGCCGCTCCTCGAGGCTGCGATTTTTCGGTTTACTGGTGAAAGATACTTTTTTTTCGCTCCTTAGGAGCTGATCTTAGGTGTAAGCCGAGCTTAAGGGGTGCTCATGCCGACCTAACTGCGGCGATCGCCCGCAGCTTCCGTCGCATTGCATTAGACGCGCGAGAGTTGCACTTCGAAGGTCTCAGGAAGATCCTGTATGCACAAAAAGTAGCCCCTTCAAGTAGTTCTGCTTTTATTGTCGTCTCCTTTATTGTTCTTGTCCATATGTTCCTTTCTAAATTGTGACGTGAGTGGTTTAACGAGAGGCCAGGGAGCGGGACAAAAAAAATACACCTTAGGTATTCTTTCGTAGGTTCGACGAAGTTGAATTTGAGTTGTCATATTTTTTTGCACCTCAGTTTTTAAAAAGAAATTCACTGCGTCTTCTTGAGCAATGCAAAGATGCATTTCTTCCAACCCTCCTCACGTCTCACAATCAGTTTCGGTTTTTAAGGAGGTATTCAGCACTTGAAATTATTTAATTAAAATGCGTTTTGTCGCAGTTCGATCGATCCTAAAAAATTAAATCTTTTCCTGATTAACATTTACGTTTTTATCTAAGGTTAGAAATCGTTGGAATTTTTGGTCCTGATCGAACCAGGTTGTCGGTCGCCTAATTTGGCTGGAGTTTATCTGAATCTGGCATCACTGCGTTCCTCTGCTCCCGAAACGAGTAAGAACGAGCAATCGGCGCAGTTGTGCGCTGCAGCCGTCGTTAAATTAAAAGAGAAAGAACAATCTGATATTTTAATTAAACTGCAGATCTAATGTGAGATATAGACTCCGGCGAAAGCGGAGTTGGGTGGTGGACTGGTGGTGGGTGGCCAGGGTGGTGGGAAGGAGAAAGAAACTTAAAGACGTCGGGGGATGGCTTTCACGCGTGCGGGGTGGTTGATGGCGGGGGACGGATGATCCTCGAAAACTGACTGGATGAGGGTTCCTGTGGGGTGGTGCCTGGGAATGGGGGTGTTATGGGATGCCTGCTATTGATTCGAATGTGCCGGTGGTTCGCTGTGATCGGAGGCGAATCACAACGCCCTCTGTAGTCAGTTGTGGATCGGTCACTCCGCCAGGCTCTTTCCGAACGTTTACGCCTTTCACCGCCATGTGGCTAATACAACAGTCATCTCAAACAGGATATTTTAAAAGCATTCGAACGTCTTGTCCCATCTGTTTGATTTCTAATCACGGTCGAACTTCAAAATCAGGGAATTTTATGATCGTCTCCTTGGCGTTGGCTCTTCACAAGTCCCCCCCTGGTGCTGATTCGGAGTTCGAGCCTCACAACCGTTTGATCCGTGAACAGAACAGTGTTACTGGTGCGTGCTACCAAGAGTGATCATCCCCTTCTGCCACTCAATGGCTGTAATTGGTGTTGAACCCGGAGCTCGTCCTCGTGGATTGAAATCCACCGAGAGAAAAGAGCTGAGAGAAAGGGCCGCTTGTAGCTAACCATTCACCCGACGGACCGAGCGCCGCAAATGAAAAGGTGTGGGGGAGGAGGAGGGGTGGTTGGGAGGAGTGTTAGGGGGGGCGGGGGTGATTGCCGGCTGGATTGGCTCCGAGCAAATTGGTTCAATTGATGGCAGCCGTAATTATTATATCGATCGTCGGCAGACGACGTTCACGGGGCAACCGAGACATGCATGCGATATACTGTATGCACTACTGGATCCTCCTCAGATCCTCCTCAGATCCTCTCCGATGAACAGTAAGGGACAGAAGACGAATAAAACCGAACTGTTTTTCAGCTCATGTGGCTCAGATATTTGCGGGGTTGATCGCCACTGCATAGTTCTTATCAATCAAGGTGAGTCTTCCCGAGAGTGACACCTACATTTGCAGACGTACAGTCCACGATCGGACACCAAAAGTTTTGATTCACTAGTAGTGCGACGTGATTGGTTATGTTTTCGATATTCGGGTCTTCCCAGGATGTGCTCCAGTCTCCAGATCACGGTGTACATGTGGCGTGGGCTGGCGAAAATAGCCACTGGAAACCCCGCGCTGCTCGCGCTATTCAGATCAGGGGGTTGAAGGGAGGGGATGTGGAGACGACGTGAGGGGGTTTGTGTATATGTGTGTGTGGAGGGGGAGGGGTGGCATTGAGAGAGAGCGAGAGTGGTGGTGGTGGTGGTGCCCCCAACTCCCGGCAAGTTACCCCCTCTAGCTTCCGTTGCGAACCCCCGCTCCTCGCTCTCTCTCTCTCTCTCTCTCAATTTCCCCATACGGTCACCTAAATTAGATTAACTCTTTTGACGTGGTTGAGCCGTGTACACGTACACGCTTGTCTATACGCACCCAACCACTATCCGCATATGATCGAATGATGTCGAAATTCAATGATCCGTTATGCGTCCTGCCAACAATACACATGTATATTGGGGTGAATCGTGGACAGTGGTGGACACACCGCCGCCTTATCTGCCCACCAACTGGTCCGTCTCGTGACGTTTATCCCACCCTACAGCCCCCATAACCCCACAACCCCCTGGTGTCCGACAAAACGGTCCAACCACCGAGCCTCCTCCATCACTTCCTCCTTCCGTGGTGGCCACTTTCCATCCAAAACCGCACAATCCTGGGACACCATTGGAGCCTTTTATTCGGCCTTTTGTGTGTGGTGAGTGGTTTAGTTTTGACCGACATGTTCGATCGGGACGTCGATGGTGGTGGTGAGTGAGCTCGGAATAGATATATAATCGCAGTTGCAGAAAAACAAACAGCTGGTTTATTTGTACATCAAGAGAGAGTATGGATTTAAGATGAGTCTAAAACGATTACGCAATTGATCCGCTTCAGACATGGAAGTTTTGTTGACTTTTGCGCGATGACGAAAACTACGGACTGTTTACAAATAGTCCATGGTCCTCCTTCAACCCCTACCTGACCAGGGAGGGTCACTCGGGGGTCCAGTTTTGGATTGACTCGACGTGACAATAACTAGTCATTTATACCTGCTGTTTCGTCAGAGATCCATGGCCAGGAGTTGGAATTCAAGGCGGCGGCGGAGCTCGGATGGAGCTGGAAGGTGGATGGCTCTCCAATGACAGAGTCCCTCGGGGATGTCACTCTCTCTCTCTCTTTCCCAGTCCACCACCAAGCCCACCCCCGCAGCTTTTGGGGTGCTGCAGCGAGCGGATTCGTTTACGCTCGAAAGTATGTGCGCCGCGCCTATAACTTTATTTATAGTAGTTGCTCGATTTCGCTAATTAAATGTGCGGCGCCGTAAATTTACCGTGCGCTGAATTAACTGCGGGGGCGGGGTGTGTAGACCTTTCGGGGTAGGTGGTGCTGCTGCTGCTGCTGGTGGGGGATGGAGGGGAGGGGAGGCGAAATTTCACAGGATCATCGTTGTTTGCACTCTTGCTCTGGCTGAGGTTGAACGCCTTCTCGTTCATTCCGGGGCCTGTGTGGTTGGTGTGTGTTTCTGTTTTGCGAATGTCCACTTCCTCCTGTGTGTAAAACATTTTTAGAGAAAAATCTCCACCGTAGAGGAGGAGTTCATTTTCTCTTCTCAATTACACAGCCGAAACTTAATTTTATCGTGTTGGCCGGTGACGTTAGTTTATATTTGGGCAGGAAGTATGAATCCAAAAACACCACGCTTGACAGAGATTTCGTGGACACGGAGTTTTGTGACTTTTTCTTAAGATTCCTGGAAATTAAAAATATACACGGGATAATGAAGCGGGAATAGTAAAACGAGATATTATTTACTCTGAAACTATCTATTAAATTCGTATCTCATGAACGCGACAAAATATAGTAATGAATTAAGCTGCATTCACTGTAGAATTTGTACCTATACGTGTTGTATCCCTGTGTAAATTTCATGGCGATGCGTTATGCCGTTGGTGAGCGATTGAAGGTCAGATAGAAAGCACGACCCAGTTTGTATTGAGATTTGTATTGACGGTCCAGGGTTCGATTCCCGGGGTACTGGGGCCCTTCAGTGATCAGTAAGTTCAATGGGGGAGGTGTTGTGCACAATTTGATAAGACAACCAAAATAAAAAGATTTCGTTCGTAGGCACAAAACAATAAATTTCCTCCTCGAAGAAGATATCAGAGATGCTTGCTTTTTTAAATTATATTTTTATGTAGAAGAGAATATGTCTTAAAAAAAATTAAAGACCGTCACGAATCATCTGACGATGCCCTTCAAAATATCACTTAAAAATAAATTTCTTGTCAGAAACTCTGACATCTGTCTGCGCCAACGACTCAGCGACCAACTTCAAGGTTTGATGTTGGGGTCAACTTTAATTCTTTTATCTACACCCCAGCCCGGTTAGGGCCAAGAATTTAATGGATGGCTTTCACTACCCAATACAACATCTGTGTTGACCATATAACGCCAACCCCCCCTATAAACAATGTATTGCTGTCGACTCCTGGATATATATGACTCACATTTTAGAGACTGTAAAAATCGATTTTTGACCTCCCCGATTCCAAGATCAAATCGATTTTTGCCCCCACCACGAAATTACCAGCAAGAATACATGTATTTTGTCTGCCCCCTTACCCTCGTACTTCCAGCGTATAAAATATATTATTTGTAATGGCGAAACCACCCCCACCACCTTTCCATCCTTTTCGTCATTGCTGTAGGTCTCTCCCGTTATTTTTTATCGCATGCAAATTCTGACCCACTTTTAATCACGCCGAGGCTTTTTGTGTGTGTGTGTGTTTCGAGTGTTAGTGTTCCGCTATGATAATCATTGAATAATGAGGCGTGCGTAATGCGTTGTTTATAGCCGGAATCTGTAACCCATAGGGGCTGAACCCTCGCGAACTCGGTCACTGCGCATGCGCCACCGGATGCATTAATTCCATTTTGTGTGTGTGAGTGTGCGTACGTGCGCCTAGGCATGGGTAGCCAATCGGCGTTAGGCAGTCGACATAGATTTGAATATGTCCTCCTCCTCCTCCTCCTCGGATGGGAGGACTCTATTCTTCCAAAACGAGTCTAACCCCAGAGTTAGTGCTAATCTTTATCACTAGGTGGCGCAGATTTCTTGATGGAGCAGGTGATGACACATTTCAAATTCCCTCTGAGATATTTGTTAAGGAGGTCCACCAGCGTGTTCATCCGATCTCAGGTGGTTGTTGCGGCAGATCGCCAGACGGCGCTCGCTTGGGTTCATGGACACCGCCATCTTGAAATTAGCCCGCGAAAAGACGCGCTCAAATTTTCAATGTGACCGAATTCATCGCGGCAGTGGTGCCTAGATGCTACGTTTACGGAAATGTCTTACTGCAGATATAAAATCTTTCTGCTCACGAAAAATCGTAAATCTGAGAAAATACTGGAGTTTCTGACTTTGCGAACTTAACAATAATTTTGTTAGAATATGAAGATAAATAATAAAAAACATTAAAAATAAATATAAAAAAATAATAATTTTAATATTTATTTGTAATAAATGGTGTGTAGAATTTTTTAAAAAAAATTCGAGTACCGTATATTCTTTTTAATCTCGAGCCAGGTTTAAATTTTTCTTGCAAAACTGTTGCCACATTCAACGAAGACGTATGAACGCGGCAGACATAAAAATAGCGCCTGTGTTTTCTTCCACCCGTTTTAACTTTTGTGCCCGGAACCCTTTTATCTCCTGTGCAGACCTCCTCATCCATCCATCCATTCCCCTTTCTCCCATCAACACCCCCTCTATTCTCATTGCCACGCCATCATGTTTTTCCATTTCGCCATAGCAATATTCTTTAATGCAATCCCCTCGCGTGCGCACAACTTGATTGATGAAATTACGAAACAACAATCATGTAAATTTTTTGGAACTGTTATTTTTTCTTCCTCCTCGGCCGCTCAATCGTGATCCCCGCCCCGCACTACACAGCATTCAACACCACCGCAATTCCATATTTCCTTCCATCAGCTGACAACACTGGCCGAAATTTGCGTACGAAATCGAAAGCGTCACTTTTGTTACTCAGCTATACGTGTTCACATTACTGTATTTAACGAGCCATACCTGCGATGGTGGGGAAAATGATTAATCTCTAAAAAGAAAATCCATCACATAGATGTACAGTACATTTATACAATTTACAGCACAACACAATCTAGAAACAAAATAAATTCTGCTTGGTAAATTAAATCCGGTCAGCGACTAACTAAGGTCAGTTCCAACAGTTCAAGAGTCATTGGCGTTGTTCCATAATAATATAATTGTTTGTACATGAATTTGAGAATGGGTATTCTCAAGTTTTACGAACTCTTGGAAACAGCTAGCTTCTTTTTCTTTATACGGCTCTAAGCTCATTATTCGCTGTTCCTGTCACCGGATATCCTCCTGAGACGACTCGCTCACGAATTTCCTCAAATGGGGCGTTGAAGACCTGCGAAAAATGTGAACCATTTTGTTTTACGTGGGTCGCTAGGGGGAGTCTCGCTATGAGAGATCCGTGACCGGGAGAGTGTTTTTATAGCGACATTTTATGCAGTCTCGTCTAACAAATAAAGCCGACTATTTCTGAATCTTATTTACTGGTTTCTATGTTTTTTGTTATTGTTGAACTGGAGACAGGCGTGAACGTTTTATTTTATGTATGCATCTATATTCGGTATTAAAACATGTGCGGCCATCGTCTTAGCTTCCATATTTTTAGCCTCGTTTTTGTATTGGACTATTCTGTCCCTGCCACACTGTGGTTTTGGTTCACAGATCGATGGGTAATGGGTTCGAACCCGTAAATGTGACAGGAGGGGTTTATTTTGACGGCAATGCTGGCTAGACATATCCTGGCCAAAAATATACTGTACACCAAAAATCCACATTTTGTTCACCAGATCATCCGAATAGTGTCATCGCTCGGCGCATCTTTCGCTGAAGATGATGCATCTTGAGAAATAATCTTAAGGTAAATTGTATTAAAGACATTCACGAGCTTGATGCGGTCGGCGCATTTTAAGTTAATTTGTTTTGGTTCGGTTTTTTTCTTGTCTCTTTCTTGTGTTTGAAGTGAGCCGATGTAAAACCGTGGATAGGTTTTTGTTTTTTTGTAGTACAATATCGCTTTGTCTGATATTAAAAAACAATGGTCTGACTTTCGAGGAACTCGACATGTCGAGTTCCGCGAAGTCTCTGTATAAATTGTCAGGTTTATTAAAATAGCTACTGGATTCAGCGCAAACGCCGGGCATTGGGGCGCAGATTAGCGACGGCAACGACACGCATAACCGCATTCAGAACCCTTTTCCGACTCTGTAGTGCTGTATTATGCAAAATAGGAAGACTGGGGTTTTGGATAAACTCATCCGCAGACATCAACCCTTCACTGTCGCGCAACCCCACCCCATTCACTTGTAAATTCATCACAAGAAATATTCTATTATCAAACATCTTTTGCACGACAATCTCCTACAAACAACGAAGCGGTGAAACCAAGAGTAGTGTAACTAGATTATTTTTAAATTTTTTAGTTATAAAGCTAAAATGTTGTCTTGGCATGTGAAACTATCGAATGAAATGCTCACAATTCGAGCAAAACCCCGAGTTACACCACTATAAGATTCACAGCTTCATCTTTGGTCAATTCTCAATGACCAATTTACATGTACAAAACTCTTGAAACAATCAATATATAATATTCAGATAGATGAACTGTATCTTGAGTTTAAGATGGCATTGTATGTTTTTCTTAGAGTAAATTTCTTAGCGTATTTTTTGTTGGTCTGAAATTTCACTGGATTGTTGTTGCCAGTTAACTTCATTGCTCTCTTAATATTAAAAAAATAATCTAGTTTTTTGATAATTTCACTTTCAACATTGTATCTAAAATCGAGAAAGCGTAACTTTAAGGTTCAGTTGGGTATCAGTTACTTTATATAAGGTTCATAAACCATAGTTTGTTGATTTCTTCGCTGGGACATAACTTCCCCCAACCGCGAAACGTAAATTACCCATCTAGGTAATTTACATTAAAAAAAATATTATTTAATTGTAGGCACTTCGTGACCGAAAGGGTTAATTACTAAGAGGCACGCTGGATTTACCAGGGCGTGTCTTTTAATCTTCATTAAATATTCGGCGGAGGAGTTTAAAAAAATATGAGTGGATGGATTTTTTGTTTCTTCTTCCACAACAGCGGGCGTGATAATGGTTTTTTTGGAGAAAAGAATACCTTTTATCTAAATTGATCACATACGTTTTTGTTATGTATAAGAGAGTCGCTCGCCCAACACACAATATTTTTATCTTTTTAATTTATGTGCGCGGCGTGTTCATAAATTATCTCACAAAGTTTTCTTCCACTCGAGATCTCGCCTCCTGCGTCCAGCAAACACTGTCTAATTTATCCAGGTCCAGATCACTTGTTGTTCAACCCCGAGCGCCTGCAACAAAAACCCCTTTTAAAAACTCGATTAGAAGCTGTTTAAACGTTTCACGACTTAGGTTTACGTGTGTACTGATTGCACATTATAAAGATCTGTGCGCTCGATTTACGTTTTCGTGTTAAAACAACGAGCTTTTTTGTGTGTGAGACAAGCGAGATATCTCGCTTTTTGTTTCAACAGTCAGGAATGAACATTGTGTTAATGAATGCGCGGGAGATAAGTTATTCTCATAAATAGGATTCTGAGATAGTTATCCAGATATGTTTTTTTTTGGGTATTGGGGAGAAGGCAATTAATTGATGCTAGATCGTGTTGTGTTGCATCTCGGTTTCGCGGCAATTTAGATAACCAGGATGTTTATGCTGAGGCGATCTTTTCATGTAATATTATTGGGAATCTGGAAAAATATAATCATTGCAGATTTCCAAATATCCTAAACCAGTTATTGCTATATTTGAAAGTTAGTAAATGCTAGGAAGGCTTGTAAAACGATGTGATAACTACTAGCCCACACGATACCTCTTTTTTGTTTTCTAACGATGTCAACGTAACCGGTTTTAGGAATTAAGTCTACTCGTCCGAATCTATCCCTTCTGTTCATCACAATAAATGATGCCCTCTGGCGAGGTTTCTCTCATAATCAGTTGATTCGTCCCTGTTTCAGTTGATTGATGATCGTGGTTTGATGTCGTTGATACTTTTCTAACTCGAGTCCAGTTTAGTAGTAGCGCTCCTTGCGGTGAATAGAAATTTGGGTGGGACTGGAGGACGCAATTGCAAAACAATTCTACACCTCATCATTGTTTTTAACATTATCTTGAGAACCCCCTTACCAAATGGCGAAAGGCGCGCCACCTGTTGACGAACCAGCGTCCACAATGCCCGTCCTGTTTCCGTAGAAATATTTATTCAAACCGCACTCGGATTTCCTGAACTTATCAGCAATGAGGGCAAGGGTGGAGTACACAGGTGATGTTAGATTTATTTGTTTTTCCAATCAGATTCATGAATCCGTTTCGCCCGCCGCCATCGCGTCCGTGCATCTCTAATTAGCCTCAGGTGACCAGACTCCCATATCAAAGAGATCCGCTTCTATTAGATACGAGAATACCAAACATCTCGGAATCGAACCTCCTTCTCGTCGATTTTTTTAAAATACCAGTTTTCGTTCTCCCGCGCCAATTTTTATCGGCTGAGACAAGAAAATTGAAAATGATCTACAGTGTTGCGAGTCACTAACCAGACGGGCGGGGGTGAACTATACGAACCTTCAGAAAATTCCCCTCCGAACTTCCATTCCGTAATCTCGGTTTCGGATAATAGAAAATCCCCACCACCTGATGGAAATTTTCCGCCATGATCTGGAGACTCACGGCGACGGTCTTATCTGCTCCGTCGACCATTTCTACATGGCGGGGAAGCGGCGTAGCGCCACCTATGTAATAAGTAATGACTGACGCTCGTTATCTTGTCTGGAGCTAGCTAGTTTGGTGGGGTGGGGTGGGTTGTTCCCGCGGAGAAGATGAAGAAAGGGGTTGACCCTCATCCCCCCGGTGAAGCCGTCTCTCTTGATTCGCGCAAAGCGCTTTAATTATTCTTAATTGCAGGTTTGGCGTGAACTATAGCCCACCACCACCTCCTCCTCCTCCTCATGTCCCTCCAGCTGTTTCTATGGCTCGTTCTCATTTTTCTCGTCCCGGGATCTCTCTCAACCGGCAGAGAGATTGTGTTTAGAGATGTGATGTGTGTTGCGTATACGAGATGCTTATCGTCGATTTGGTTTTTGGACCTCTGGCCACTCACTCTCTCGGAACACTTTCGCCCGTTTAGCTTTACGCTTAGAGAATGCTGTTCCGTTTTGGCCAATGAGATAAGGAAAAAAATTGAGCGTTGTGGTTGGAAAGGGTTAGTCAACGTTTGGGGAACGTCGTGGATCGTTGGTCGAATTGAGGGCGTATTGTAAAACTCAGTTTTATGTTATTCTGTATAGTTTGTCTGCCACATCGAAAACTCACGAATGGCGTAACGCAGTGCGACGAAATTTACACGGGATACACTATTTCAGGTAGCTGTGTCGTTGCGTTGATGAGATACGAATTAAATTAACAGAAACATCGCCGATTTTGAAATTATGGAGAACGCCGAATGAGTGTGTATTGTTAGTAAAACATAGTTACAGTTATTTGTATTTTGTCTGCTCCCTCCATAACTCAAGAATGCCGTAACCGAGCGCAACGAAATTTACACAGGACTTCATTTGTGAGAAGCTCTACTCGAGGATAACGTTCTGCAGATGTATTTCAAATAGTTTCCTCCTTGTGTCGCTCGGTAGCGTCGGCCCGCGGGGGCCAAACGGTTGCCCGGCCTCCCCACGCTCGCTTATTACCGGAGCGAAAGAGTGTCGAAATGATGCGGTCATCTCCGCCCACTCTCTCCTGAACCGACCAACAACTTGGCTCGCCGTTTTACTAAGATACATGAGTGTAGATGCTATATGCCGGCAGCCCCTCGCATGTACAGGGGGGGGGGATACCTACCCCCACCCCACCCCCAACACGAATGAAACGAGGCATGCAAATGACCCATACGAATTTCTCGCGTTTCGCCAGACCTATCCAACAATGTGTAAATGGTAGAAGCCAGAAACAACGACAGACGACCAATTGTTTCATTACAACTTTCTTGATGATGGCCAGCCTTGAGACTGACATTTTGACCGGTGATCTAGCTTTATATCTCGTTGGCACGATACCATCTGCCATTTGCTCTCCTGGTTAGTTATTTTTTATTATTAGTTTCTCATTGCCGAGTGTGGCTGGTTCGACTTCTCATATTCACCTTTTTCGGCAACAAAACTGAAATCTTTCATCTCACGTTTAGTTTTATTTTTATTTACTTGTGTGTATGTCTCGAAATGGCTGATGGTGAGATAAGGTTTTATTGTAAGTCTTAACACGGGCGGATCGTAATAGGCATCTGCTCTTTTATTAGATAATTGCGAAGTTGTTTCGAGTTGGGACACCGTTCAACTTTTCGGTGTTTTTGTTATTGCACGTGCATGGTGGTGAAACTGGAAGTTAAAACGCGCCCGGTATTTTTCATAGAAAGTGATTGTGATCGAAACGCAGGTGGATCACTCGCCCTCGAGTAATAAACACTGACCGCTCATTACCTCGACTAATGGGCCCGCAATAACATCGCTTCGTGGCCATTTATCATCCCCCAAGATCTTAATGTTTGGTCATATTTGTAATGAAGCCCACCCTTCCGTTGATCGTGGGGAAGTTTCTTAATGTGATTTTTTCCCTCTTTCAACAGTATTAAAATGAGTGAGTTGTGTCGTTTTACTGTCACTTGATGGTCAGGATGTTGTCATTTTTTCCCATTCGTTTTCTAATTGCCATTTACGTCTTCTTGTCTTATCTTGTCCAGATTCTGCTGACCGGTCGTGCGTCGGCCGTTGAATACGAGGAGGTGGTGGTGGATCGCAATCGTCCCATTCTCGGCGACCTGGTGCTGGACGTGAGCGGAGACTACGTGTACGCCATGACAGCCAATAAGGTCAGTAAACTGCTTCCTCCTCAGAAACAGTGTCTCCTTGGATTGTTTGACGACAACGGAGAAATCCAAAATTGGTCAATTGTATCCCAGACACATTTCTTCAGTTTGTTTTAAATCTTTAAACATGAATAGGACCAGTATCGTGGTTCCAAAGACGTCAATCGCGAGTCTCTTCCAAATTGAAATTCCAATACTCGGAACTAATGTAATCGTGATTCGCCGTAACCGCCGCCGGCTTTTACCATCACGCTTAATTGAATTTTAATTACGTCTGGAGATAACCATGTTATAATCAACGAGGCATGCCATTCGATTGTTAAAACCTCTTCTGTGCACATAATACGACGTCTACGAAACCGTTATTGCAGGATTTTTTGGAAACAGCAGGTCGTGTGTTCACTGACCTCAAAACAATTTTTAGTTCGACTTTTCCGATTGCGAGTTTGCGCAAAATGGGGTTTGCGCAATTTGATTGCCGCGTGTCTGGCTCCTAATAGAGAACTTCTCTCGTCTGACGACATGATGACGCTCGGGGTGTCAAAAACAAGTCCATTAGTCTGTAAATCGCGCGATACATCTGTTGCCTAGGCATCACACCACTCCCCATGTACATGTAAAATCCGCCTGAGATCCCCCGAACCAAAAGTGAATCGGAAAGTTGTTTCATGTATCGCATTCTTGTTTAGCATAGAGTTGGTCATTTCAAACTGGTTATGGTTATGATGGTTGGGATCATCATACCAAAAATTGCTCTCCAATAACCTATTTCAATTTAATTCCAAATTATTTGATTGAGATATCCCATTGTTGATATAGCCACCTGATTAAGACGTTTATTGGGGACTGGAGCGAGTGTGGATGGGATGATTTAGGGGGTCTGAGGAGGTGGTGCTTTACTGTATCAACTCTCTCGTAATAACGGTAATCGCTCGGAATCCAGTTATACGTTCGCGTGTCCGATTCGTTCACGGCTGACAAGTCGGAAGAGAACGATGCGACTAGTGGTGGGTGGGGGGTTGGTGGTTAGGGGTAGGCATGGTATGGGGGTTGGGATGAAGTTCGGTGTCGGCGAGACGAGCTGAGCTGTCTAACGAGGTGACGAATATTACGGCGGCGTTGGCGAAAACCCGTCCGGATGGTGGCCTGGCTGCTGGCTGATCAACCTGAATTAGACGACATCGATTCCGGGTCCACCCGAGTTAATTGATGGTGTACTGTGTGGTGTGCGAAACGTTGACTATTCTATTATCTAAGCATCAAAATAGAGAACAGAAATGTAGTCCCGTCTTTAAAATATTGGTATCTCTTGAATTACAGTCTGTATCGTTTTCAAATATTATCAGAGATACATTTTTTTTCTGGAACAGATGTTTTATAGAGAGTACAGTGTCGTGAATCAATAGATCGATCAATCAGTGCGAGTGTCATGTCAGTGGCGTTAGGAAATTTGGCGTTCGACTGTACTTTCGCCGCTCTATCCGGGAGGGGAGGAGGATGGTCGAATTTAATTGCGACCGCGGACAGTGTGACCCGATCGATCTCTCTCTCTCACCCGGGCGGAAGTTTGATGAGAGACGATAAAATTCCCCTCACCCCCATCCCACATTACAGTAGATAAATTGCGGTTAAAGTTTGCTGCGATTGAAATTGGCACCGCGCTTGACGCTCGACTACCCGTGGGGGGAGGTGTGAGGGTGGTCCAAATTTGGAGGTGGGGTCGGTGTCGCACCACCCCGTGTCTCGCTGAAAATTCTCTTCAGCCCCCCCCCCCCTCAGGTCCTGGGTGTGCTAGAATCTCGGCACCACCCTCTCCCCCCTCTAAAGTAACCCTGCCTCCTTCGGTTTCCTCCCACCTCTGCCCTACCCCCACCCGGGGTATCCAATACCGACTATAATAACCGTATACCAGCACTATATGCTAATTAGCATGTGCGCGAGAGTAATTCGCCAATGCAGTAACGTGTGTTCTTATCCGTTCTCGTATCCACACCCCCGGTCGGGGCCAGTGAGCTCCCAGTATATATATATATATAATCGGGGACAGCCGAAATTGATGCTAATTCGTGGATGTAAAATTATTTTGTGTGCTGAGCGCGCAATTTTCTTCAAGTCCACTTAACACTC
This sequence comes from Mycogona germanica, assembly GCA_034698785.1. NCBI lineage: Eukaryota > Metazoa > Arthropoda > Diplopoda > Chordeumatida > Chordeumatidae > Mycogona > Mycogona germanica. The sequence goes on from JAQGBY010000002.1 coordinate 77,953, forward strand.
TCATGAATAAAAATATTTATTTTGTAGCCCTTTAACCGGGAAGGTCGAGTTTACACGGTTTGCCGATCCGCACTTTTTGTCAGCTAGACCCAAACTGGTAGGTTGTGAATCCATGTCTGGTTCTTCTGAAATTGTAGTCCTGCGTCAGCCTAACAGGACCCCGACTATACGCAGCTCTTTAACCAACAGTTAGGTTATACGACTGAGCGGCGACGCCCATTACAGTCTACAGGCGCTGCCTTTGCCCTATGTAAACCAATTAACGCAAATTGATGCGCTCGCACACGCACATCTACATATATATACATACGCTGTACTGTACTGTACTGTACACACTGTTGATGTTTACTCCGTCTGTGTGGGTGTGGGGGATGAGGGGTGTGGGGGAGGCCAGCGCAGCCACCACGCGTTGTGACACTCAACGAACTGAAAACCCTAGAACCATCTACACATTGGAATAACTGTGGTTTGCAAAGATAGAACAGTAAACCCGCTTTTGTTTGTATCCTGGAACGAACACCGAAAACGATAGTGTTTTTATCAATCAGGCCACCAGGTGCGTTCTACACTGTAGTTCAAGATCGCAGCGGGATCGGTTCTTGTTCACGAGTAGGACTTCTGTATCTACACCACTGCCCTCTTTGTTTGGGGGGCACCCTGTAGTTTTGGCAACTCGACCTATCTCGATCATCAATCTCAATCGTCACTGTATATACACTAGTTTTGATAAGTTAAATTACAGGGAGTAAAACAGCTCTATCGGTGGTGTAGTCTACTAGCGCCACAAAAAAACAAAACTTCGCTCGTTTTTTGATCCGATTACGGCGGTGGTACGAATGTTGTGGTTTCGCTAAATAATCGCGTATTCGCCACTTCCACCGAATAAAATAATTTATTAACTAGCTCTTGAAATGGGGTCGAGTGAGGTTTTTTTTCTCTGGTGAAACGACTGGATTTGTTCGCGCCTGGCCGGGAACTTGGCACTGTTGGCGAGGGCAGAGGTGCTCAATCTGGAGATCACAGTTACGTGGTCACAAATGTCTGTTATTTCTCTATTTCTTCCGAGATCCCGAGAGCCTTCTTTGATTTGATACTGGCAATTATTCCGTCGCCGGAATAAAAGACAGCGCTTCACTGCACTGCACGCGTGCATTGAGTGATTACCAACAATCGGGGGTTGTCTATGTATTGAATACGTATTGGCGGACAACCGGAAATGGTTATCGCTTGCTGTTGGAACTACTTCTGACTTATTTTTCGCGACACAATCATCCTACGGATCATCAGTATATCTATTTTCTATTTGACATTCCAAGGATTAATTTCTTTCGAAGATTTATGGAATTTTTATTGACAACGATCTAGCAATGTCAATATTATATTCTCAATGAAATGGTAAAATAATTGATAATATATCTTGAATTGGAGATAATTTTATTGTCAAAAGTTGGAGAATTGTTGGAGAAAGAAAATTTAACGTTGAAATTTATAATTTATAGATTTTTTCCAAGAAACATTTCCTGGACAGGTCGGACGATTCCTTTCCGGTTTGGTGGAAGGTTGTGAACGAATAAGGAAAAACATCGTCTTCTCCCCCATTTCCACACAACCACCCCATATCTCATCCCCCCTTCCCCCCTGGTCTTTCTTGGCGAACATTGGCGTTCATCTAATGCGCTTGGTGACGTCAAAACAGCAGGCGGGCCGCAGCCATGTCGTCGAGGCGGAAGGGAGACGAGGGGTGGGGGAGGAGAAGAAGAATGGGGATGGAGGAGGGTTTTGTGGGGGGGGTTGGAAACCCTACCGCTGTTTGTGAGCAAGACAAATGAACGTGGGCGAGCTTAGACGCCGGCCTTTTGTCTCCGACAGCTTCCACACAGAGACACGCGCTGATATGGCACCGGCAAAAATTGAGCAAGATTTATGGATGTTTGTGGAACCATGTCAGTCGGCGCAATTAAATGACGCTGCCTATAGGTCAGCCCGACATTTTATCCCACCACCCCTGCTTCCTTCACCCCCTTCCTACAACACCCAATCCCGCTTTATAGCACCGCATCTTGATCTAATTCATCCCAACCTTCCACCGTTATCAGAACCCTTCACACGGGGACGTTCTTAACCACTTTTGAGTTTTGAGATCGCCGAAATACTGAAATTCTTACAGATTTCTAATTTATTTCGTTGTCTTTATATATTAACAATAAGGTATGATAATCGAGTGATGGTTATTACAGGTAGCGCCTTAAAACAACCATTCACGAAAATTATGTATTGAATAAAAAGGCGACGTAAGCATAAGTGAACACACACGGGACAGAGCTGTGGAAAATGATGATGATGATGATGATGAATTCACTGAAGTGACGGATCACAACAGGAAGATTCTGTACCCCTCAGTGCTTAGGCACTAAAAATCGATGACGAGCTGGCGAGGCTCCATAAATACAAATAATAAATTACGAAAAAAGGTAGTGTAATTGTGACTAATGTAAAGAGGGTCTGTCTTTCAATGTAAATTCACAAAATACAGTTTTATTATTTTTATTTATTGAGTTATTATGGTGAGGTCGTTGTCGATTTGACACGGCTTAATCCCGTGTTTATTCAATTGTGCTTATGTCACACTGGTTTTATCGCACACTGAAAGCTAAAAGCGCTGTGGTTAAACGCTTTCACTTGATGATCTCTTTTTCACACCACTAGTTTGGTCTACCTAGTCCTCCAACACTTTCTTAGTCTATTTCCACGTAGACGTGTGGACGTCTGCGAACAAGTCACGACATGTCAGCCAATACAAAAAATGGTTTTTCTCCACTCATTCTTTTTGAACCAAAAAATAGAAGACTTATGCATTCGGAATTGATAAGGAAGGAAAGAATCCATCGTGCCGCGTCCGTGTACAGCTCTCGCTTTGTTGGATGGACGTCATGTTCCTATATAGTACTTGTACTTGGTACTTGTACTCTTCCCCCGGATCGCGTTCAACTCTCACGTATGTAGGAAGTTTTTTGGCGCGCTTGGCGCTCACTTCCGAAACGTAATAAGTCATCCCGCGGCTTATATTCTACTTCCTGTGTGTGCGCAGAGACTTTTCCTCGCGGGGATCCCTCCACAACCCACACACCTCCTCCTTATATACGTGACATCTATCAACCATGCCACCAACCCAACTCCCCAATTTTTTTTTTACTCTCATCCATTCTTCCTCTTTTCTTTCTCGTCTAAAAAATCTGACACTGACTGCTCCTCTCGTCTTTGTTTCGAGACATCCTTAACCCAACCCCCTTTCCCTCCTCCACCCCCCTCACAGAACAGCACCTCCGTTAACAATACTTCCCCCCTTCCGTATTCCGTTGTCGCGTATCACAAGAATATCCGTGCTTATAAAGAACGGCGTGGACAAAAAATATATCTCGGGGAAAAGAACGATTTTTCATCCGTTAGGCATTTTTCAACGTACAACGTTACGCATATTTAGGTGTTCGGTGTTCGGAACTGGCTTCGATTTTTTTTGCTACATCTTTTTCTCCTTCCATAGAAAAAAGGGGGATAACGGGATTAAAATGTAATTAAATGGCAGCGCTTAAGCGCGGCGCAGCAGGTAGATGAGTTTTGTAACCTGGAGTTCGCGAAAAATGCGGCTTTGAAAGCGTTTCCTGAGATTATGGGCGTCGTGTGTTCGATAAATATTAGAAAGGTGTGGTGATTTTTTATTATTATTATTATACCTAGTGTGTTTCGGTTGTTAATGCGTCTTCCGTCATCTCTAATCTGATCAGGTGTCGCCTTTGAATATATTTTTTAAAAAGTGGTAATAATGAAAAATCTTTCCCAACATCGGGGATTATGTTTCCTGCGGTACGCGTGCCTGCATTGTTGACTAAAAGGTGTGGCAGTTTTTGATCTGGATTTACGGCCGCACCCCCGACGAGTTGACAACTTAAAAGTACGCCCAGGTAGCCTCCATAAATTGCTACAACGGCGTGACAGGAATTATTCTTTGTAAAAATTATATTTATTAATGGTTCTAGTGCGACATAGCTCGTTGTTTCGTCTCTTTGGTGGTGACCTTTTGGAGAAAGCGCCCCCTAGCAACGGTGATCATAATTTGGCACCGGAAGATACCAGCGCCATCAAGCGGCAATCTGAAGCTCAACGTGATGGCTGCAGTTCAACGGATTTGGTGACCATTGGGGTTGATTTCCTCTCACCCTTGGTTAAAAATAGTCAATTTGAAATTTAAAAAAGTGTAAAAGGTTCACTGTGAACAGTTATGAACACCGTTTCTTTGACAACGTCTATGGGGTGGTCTTGTTATTTGGCGCCAACTTGTCCAAGGGGCGCCAACTTTTGCCACAAGCGTTGACTGAGAGAATGCTCTCTCTCCAGGCCAAACGTTGACGTTTCAATGGGATGTGTGTGACACCAGCCACTATTTGCGTCCCTCCTCTGACGATCGAGGTTTTTCATTTTGCCAACTGTTTCTTTTTCCCCGCGCCACGGCCTGGAAACTAGTGGGTATCGGCGATTGCAGCGCGCCTGACGTTGGAAGCCCCGAGTTAATTGAACTGAAACTGGAGCTTGGACAACGACAATCAAGTTCTTATTTATTGATTGATGTTAACGGTGTGCTGCAGAATTAATTACTGAGCGGTTGATTCAAACAGTTCACACACAATGGAGATCGTTTTACGTTTGTCTCCATGGAATTGTCGTTTTGGCGAAGACTTTCTCTTTCACCGCCAGGTGACTCGGAGAGGAATCTCCGTGCATAGTGGATAGTTGGCGTCGCTTGTCTGGATACCGGCGAGGACGATAACAGGGGGGGATGGGATGGCTGAGGGGGTGAAATCCATCACTTCACACCACCGAGTCCTCTTACGCTATTGAAGCAAGCACTCACTCGTTCGCGCGCGCCAAAATTGATGACGCCAGACGCGGATTTGGTTACACGCAACCGCGGCGCGTCGGCTAATTAGAATTTATTTCTGTGCGGGCGCGCGACCCACTTACTCTTTTCTTTTTCTCATTCGTCTTTCTCTCGCTCGTTTCTTTTTTACTTTCTCGTTTCATTTCCTTTCTAAACAACAAATTTCGGAGCTTCCAACTCACCCGAGGAAAAACATCCACACGCAGAATTGTTTAGTTTATTTAAGCGCGTGGTTGGGTCGGGCGAGGCCTAAGGGCTTGTCCGAAATGTCTGTCACGATGGCTAGAACCTTCGCGCACTTTGTCGTCTGCTACGCTTCCTCCGCCTAAGTGAATCTATAGCGCACTGACGTCACATCCGGTTGAACCGCAAACGTTAGGTTTAACTGCAATTGATTCGAGTTTATTGTGGCTGCGTTGGGAATTTCCAGATAAGAGTTTTCGAATGTTGTCACCAGTTTAAAATTGCCATTGAATGAGATGGAATCTTATCTTATTTTCGTTCAGTTGGTGATTCGGTAGTTTTTGGAACACGATCACGTCGTTACATTTTATAAAAATGTCCACCAAATCGACAAAGCAGTTTTAAATTAATTACGTTTTCTTTTCTTAAGGTGAAAAGAGTGTTTACTTTCAGGTCGTGAATCGCGTGCTTAGATTGCTTCCGCTCAAATTAGCTAGGCGGCGCCGTCAACAAAGGGGGATGGGGAGTGTCAATGAAGCTCTCTCTAGACGGTTGAGACCGACTTAATGTGGAACGTGCCGATCGAGTGTTTTAGTTATTTACTGGTGGCGCGACCTGCTGACGCCCCGCAACATCTCGCTTTTCTATTTCCCCTCGTCGCTCTCTCTCGCGCTCGGCTGCTGCAAGAGCAATAAAAAAGAGAAGCTGTAGAAAGACGTGCTTCTATCCGCGAAGCGCAGCCAATTCCAGTGTGACCCGCGCCGATCGTCACCGCCGACACCATTTAAAAGAACTAATTGGCAATTACATGATTGAATTATTGCCAATCAATGTTGGTTAGCGAAGCCCGAGAAGATGGCAATTGAGATGCTGCTGATTTTTTTCTCTCTGTCGTAGTCTTCTCCTTTGTGTGTGTGTACGTGGGTGCGTTGTTGTTTTTCTTTCGGTGGGTTGGTTATTCCCAACAGATGATAGACACTTTCCTTTCACCGTTTATCGTGATTGTGGCTTCACTTGGATTATTGCTGGGATTTTTTTTGATACCTGAAATTACTTGCTCAATATTTTAATCCTGAATGTCGCTTATTTTTTAAAATCTATCTGTTAGGGTGTTACTCACGAACGGCTCAACGAAATTGAATGAAATTTGATCTGTAGATAGTTCCGCAAATTTATAGTTGAGCTCGAGATATCAACCATTGAAGTTTTAAGGATTGCCATTAAGAAGGAAAATTTCAATATGGCTTCTCCACTTGACCAAAATGGCGCTGAACATTCGAACGCCAATCACGTGCTGCCATTGATGCCAACGACATTTGCCACAATAGATCCCGAATTTCTAGTTATGATTCAATTAATATATCTGAGTACTATTTTTTAAAAAATAGGAAGAATAAATTTGCGTTATGAAGAGAATGATTTCATTTTTCACTTGATTTCATTTTTCCAGTAAAAAAAAGAAACAAATATATGTTTTCTTTAATATTTCCATATTTACCCTATGTCAGCTAGGAGTCAAACCAGTTAAGGACAAAGGTTGGGTTGTCAGTAGTCAACAACAGCGTTAGATATTGTCTAGTTTGTACCATTTTCATTCGAATAACTGCGATTGTCGTTACATGTTCTCAGTATTTTTTTCATTCCCATCATACAAATTAAAATCCCCCTTTACAAGTTCAACAGGCATGCAGTTTTATTTATCGCCAACACTGGATTGGTGGAAGATTTTTACCAAACCAGTTTGTCGTAGTCTCCTTGTTTACATTTAACAACATAGAAAAACACGGAATTGTATCCATATTAGTTGAAAGGAGGGAACACATTCATGTGCCCCCACCACACCTCATCCATCCATCACCTCCAAATCACACAGATTTCCAGAACTTCGTTCGTTTAATTTTTCTCTTCAGCGCCATCTGGCGAGCACTACCGGAAATTCCAGTGTTCAACTTTCCCTAACTACAGCACTAGTTCTGTTATCATTTAATTTGGAGAACTAATGGGGCACGAATCCTGACGATGATACATCATGCCATGATTCTCACTCAAATTGGGAGAGAGCTATAATCTCATAAACGTATATATATATTTTTAATAATCGGTTCGTGGTGGCAAGTGGATGAAGCCGGCTCCCGGACTGAGTTGGACCGCGCTCACGCTTCCTGCATTTCTGACGGTAGGCATTCGTCAAGGCTGACGACGGGAGTTCCCTCCTCCTCCTTTTCCATGTACATGTACAACTTGTATCACATGGTGGCGCACACGGATATATCTGCATGTACGCTGGGCGTTGTTGCACTCAGATGGGTGGAGGGGGGGATGGAACGACGGTGATTTACAGAAGCCTCGTTGAGAATTTACGCTACTGCTACATGGGACACACACGAGCATCTGTCAAGGAATTCCTTTTTTCCCCCTCTTCTCTCCAGGTTCCTCCTTGCTCTCTTCCTTCTCCTACTCCCGGATCTTCGTCCACAATCCAAAGAAAAACACAAACAGCATAACAGTTGTGCTTGGCGTAACAGGGTTTTGTCACTTTGCCATTAGGTGGCGCTGCATGCGTTAAAACTAAATCTTGGGACGATTTTTTTACGTCTCTTTTAAGATTTTTCTGCTGTATCAATTTAATTGTTAAAGATGGTGACTAACATTTTCTTTCAATTTTCTCCCAAAATAAGTATATGAAATAAATCAAATAACTGAGTAGTATATTTCTTAAATATTGGAACTGATTTTTGGTGTCACTTATGCGAAATATTTTTCGGTTTAAGCAGGGTTCTGCGAACATTCCAAAATATAATACATTTTAGCCTTCATTGGAGTGGGCATTTAAAAATGCAATTCCCCCTTTTTTATTAAAATGAATGAACAACCCTGGCGGGTATTCAATTAACGAATTACTGATAGATCTTAGAATCGTGTACGACTCGTCGTGGCCCAGTCGGTATTGCTACTGGCTGTGGCTCGGCGGTCCCGGGTTCGATTCCCGGCGCGGGCTCTCGAAAAAAAATTTCGATCCCGGGGTACTGGTCGTTCCCCCTCGCACAGTGCCTAAGCACCATGAGGGGGACGTAAGGCCTGTAGTGCGGTTGACTACAGTTGATAGAAACTAACTAACTAACTAAAGAATGGGCAACAGTTGTCGTAATTAAGACGCCTTTCTTGACAGTCTCTCTGAAGTTTTATTTGTGATTATTAAAATGTAATTTCCAGTTTAAAGGAAGGGGTAGCTCCAGGTTAGTTAAGTCTGTTCTTGGAAGCCGTGTCGACGAGTCCCTCAAACTTGATTACAATTATCTCTAATTTTGCCATTTTCCCCGAGTGCGTCAACGATTAACCCTCATTTTTCAAGTTTATAACCAGCTCTACCCTCTAATTTAATGATCACGTCAATTTCCATATTTAACTCTTGCTATTAATCACGCGCCAATTTTCCTTGCCATCTCTTTCTCTCTCCTGCTCCTCCTCCTCCAAACCCTCCCATCTACCCTTTTGACTCCTCAACACCCACCGAGCACCCATTTATCCCCCGTTTCCGGCGCTCATAATTTTTCAGTGGGGCCCATTGTTGGGCCTGGCGCGTCGAGTTATCGTTTTGGAAGTCATAATGTGGAGCAGCAGCGCCGTTCGATAGCGACTGGCGGGGTCACACTGCTGGAGCAGCAGCAGCAGCGCCACCCACCGCCGCTTTACCTCAGGCTCGACTTTCTGACAACCTCGGCTCTTGTTGATCGGGACATCCCTTGCCTCCAAGTTGAAGCACAATGGCGGATTTCGCTCCCTCTTTCTCGCGTCTTCGGCAAACAACAGTCAACCCCGGGGCGCTGTTTCAGGTGTAGCCCAAGACAAAGACTTTTCTTCAAGACGTCCTCGCCATCATGAAGCAATCTGACCGTTTGCATTGAGTGATTGCCTAACACGGGGGCAGCAACATCATCCGCCAGATCCGATCCCTCTCACACTCTACGTCGGTTCGAGACCGCTCTTTCTCACCATATGTGCAACGTCTGTGACGCCTCTCCCCACGCCAGTGACGTCAACATCTACGTCAGTCCTACTCACATTGCCATTGAAGGCGCGTGCAAGAATTGTTCTCGGCCGGGAATTGAACCCGTGAACGCGTCTGTCCTTGTGACAGACGCTGTTCAACACATTTTCGCGTAACAAAGGCGTTCGCAAGGGCTTGTGTTATCTCCCTGCCCCCCCTCAGACACAACCCCCTCAACCCTTTCGTTCTCGATTGTCTGACGTCGCACGTGCAAAACGCGTGCAGCACGTACACATACACACACACACACTACCACTCCCACTCAGTCGTTGGCTGGCGCAACACACAATCATAATTACCGCGGAATGCTAAGTGGAAACGGAGTTCGTGTTACTCGGGGAGGGGGGGGGAGGGGGGGATGTGAGTGAGGGGAGGGAGGTTACTGCGAGGATGCGCAGCGGAATTCAATCAAGCCCGACCGGAAACGTCGGTTGTTGTCGTTCTCTCTCTCGCACGCGTTTGTGTGTGCGCCTCTTGCCATGAAACAGAAGGGCTGTGCGTGGCCTGGAGGGGGTTGGGGGTGGTGGCAACTCCTTTTATCTCACCCACACCCCTCACCACCCCCTCGCCACCTAGCGCCAACTGCCACCCCCGATTAATTTACGTAACAATTTGCGAGCCGTCAAGAACATGACACTTTAATTGTTTCCGAAATACGAGAGATCGTTCCGTTCGTTCGTTCTAGTCCTGGCGCGCGCCGCGTTCACGACGACAGCGCATCCGACCCGATTGCGCCGTCGATGACGATGACGTCGCCGGTGACGTCATGGATCATCAATTAATTAATCGGATTTTGGGGTGGTGCCGGTGTAGTGTTTAAGCAAATGTTTCGTCTCACTGATTTCGTTTTCCAATCGTTCGAACTATTCACTTTATTTGGTCGTATTTATTAGTTATTTAAAGTTTCTTATTTTTGGGATCAGGCCATGAGGTGTTCTGCCAACTCAGCATAGGGAAACCACAGGAATTGGACGTTGCCCGTATTTTTGAAAAATATAATTTTTACGAAAATATCTTATAAGTAATGGTGTGTGTTGTGTGTGTGTGTGAGGAGGATGGTTGCAGTGAACAGGGGGCGGGGAATTGTGGTTCGTAATTCGCCCTCTCTTTTCTCGTAAACCCCTCTATATGCAAATATATTTTCATGCGACCTTTTTTGTCAATCTTTGCATGTTGAGATGAAATTTTTTGGTTCGCGCAAAAATATCCTGTCGTCACTTACGGGATTCTGGGGGTGCTACTGCGAGCAAACATAATTTCATTGCGACGTGTGTGTGTGTATGGCAAATCGAATGCCATATTTCTTATTTTTCTTTTGTGCCTTGTCGTGTTCCCACCACCACCACCACCTCCGTATGTAATAAACACGACACGAATTCGTGTGACAAATCGAGTTGCATTTCGTTTTAAAATTTTGAGTAACCCCACGTCGAACAATAGGATTTTTTAAAAATCTCATTTATTTGGGGTGCGTTGAAAAATATCTTGTTATTTTTTACGTGAGGTTCTCATGAACGCTCGAATGGTGTTTACATATGTTTTTACACATTACAGTTAAGTCTACTCCGGTAAATCATAAGCAAAATGATTCACGATTTTCTTAAAATTATATTAGAACACTTGTACAAGTGTCTTAGGTTTGTCGGATTTATGAGCAAGGTTGTCTCGAATCAAGACATTATTATTTAATTTGGACGGAGCCCGTCTAACGAACGGGAGCGGCTATACGACTTAATACCTGTCAAAATGGTTATTTTTATGATGTTGTCATCCGCTAACAAGATGTGTTCGAAACAGAAAATATTGAACCATTTTTGTCCCCGCATTTTCTTGGCGAGGAATCTTTGAGGTTGTGAATTCCTGTTTGCAGGCGGATTCAATCTAAAAATAAGATTGTGCTCGTACGCGACCAGCATGGAAACCAACCCCTGTCGACGCATTACAAATGGCATTACGAGTGCCGAGTGGATTGAAGAGAGCTAGGCTAGAGGAAGAAGGCCTTCACACTACAGTATGGTGTGTGAGAGCGAGCTTTGATGGAAGAGGAGGGCGGGGAGGACTGGATGAGGATGAGACCTAGCAGCGAACGCATTTTTTAAGCCCAGAGATTTCCCCAGTGTGGTGTTCCTCCTTTCTCCATAGGCGCGCATGCGCGACGAGCGAAGAAATATTCGAATTCCTCGGTTTTGACGGGACGAGTCGCGACAACAGGTTGTACAGTACCTTTGTCATGTGGTTGATCGAGGGGGGGAAGTGGGGAGGAAGATGAGATTGAAGTTAGTGTGTTCGAAACGGATCAATGACGTCACGCAGCATGTTTCAGCGCGCACACGCCGAACTGAATTTGTGTCTGATCAATTTTGAGAACGAAGAAGAGAAATCTGAATTTAGACGAAACCAATCGAGCAATCGGAAATGGAAGTTTTGAGAAGAGTTACGGAATTCATGGGAAACGGAAATTGTCATATTCGATGTCTATACCGAGTTGCATCTTGAGAGGATTGCAAAATGTATTCGTTCCTGAATCCTCCATCCTCCCTTAATGCTGTTTCCTGGAGATCATCTATCGTTTACATCGAGTTGACTTTGAGCGAAGACGTAGCTGCATCTCCATCACACTTTCGAGTTAGCTTGTCGCTAGTTTTGGGACACGAAATCCATCAATTCGCAATAGATTAAATTAGGCTGTCCAGCCAAGGCCAACCAAGATGTCAGCACTTGAGGAATGGCTGGAGGTGGTGGATGAACTACCCCTTTTAAATTGAGCTGGTGTCACGGGGACACGCAAGGTGAAATTGAGGGGCGAGAGGGGAATCTGGGAATCTGACCAAGATCTTTTTTCGATTCAATTGTTTTGTTCCGTGTGCCCTGGGCGTTCGTCCATGATCACTCCCCCCTCATTTTGGATGGCACGAGTGAGGTTCCCCCGGTTCTAAACGAAGCCGTTGATGATGTCGTGACGTGACGAGTCGTGGCCTCCATGTCGACGTGTCCTCTTTCTCTACTCTCTCTATTCTCACTGTGTGAAGTTCCCTGCTGTTGTATTCGGGTTCTCGTCCGATCGAGTTAGCCGCCAATTTTCCCGTCCCGCGATTGTGTCAAATTGATCGTCGTCGATGTGTGTTCGCGTGGCCAAGAAATTTTTTGGGCCACGTTCTTTTGGCTTTTATATAGATATTTTTTTTTGGCACGGAAACTCGTAAAAAAGTAGATTGGGTTAACTGCGAGTTTAGAATGAGAGGTTCCGTTCCGCGTTTATGTGGCGAAACACACCCGGGGTTGCCAAATCCCGTTTTTTGCAATTCTTCTCCCCCATATTTAACGGGGATAAAGACCTGAGCCCATTCGATAACTACAACGGAAACCACTAAATCGAGCCTGTCTCAACAACCAACACTTGTAAATAAAATTCCTATTTTAATTTTAAAAGGAATTCCCAAAATATTGTATATATACAAAAAGTATATTGGCTGACAAATATGTCAGCAAATTCATAATAAATGTTTTATAAAAATGGTGGAATAACGCGTACAAATAAAATATTGTGATTCCATTTCCGTTTGGTAGTTCCGGTTCCGTTTCTTCAGTTTCCGTTTGTCAGTTAGTTCCGGTTCCGTTTCTCCAGTTTCCTTTTGTCAGTTATTTCCGTTACCGTTTGCCCCAAATTATTTAGTCGCCTAGCCAAATCTTATTTGCTTTTTGTTCTATCTGAACCATTGAATTTTGACTAACGACATTTTTTATTTTTCATCTTACAGATCACCAAATTGAAAATGGAGAATTGCACCAAATACGCCAGCTGTTCGTCATGCATTGGTGCTCGCGATCCTTACTGCGGATGGTGTTCCCTGGAGCGACGGTAAGTGTTTCTTTTCGCACCCGTTAACATCTTTAGTTGGTCAACTGAGTAATACGTTGAGGATCATCAAATTGCGCGAACATGTCCAAATTGATTTGTGGTTTAACAACGCAAAAAAGTCAAGACGTTCTTATTTGCATAATCACGTAACGTTTCGCGTTTGTTATCACAGCTAAGAGGATCGCGAGCGTGGACTCCAGGGGGTGTTAGGGGACATATGACACAAAGTGAAACTCGGGACTCGTTCATTGGTTAGTCCTATTCTGTTGAACTGCGACCTCCTCCTCCTGCAAAAACACTAGCAAGCTGTTGTCTCAATTTTTGCTTGCTGAGGAAATATTTTTTTAGGGCGACCCCAAAATAGAGCCTTCATAATTCCTGGGCCCGACCAAATATTACATATCCCCCCACGTGCCCTCAGGCTGGATCCACTTAGCCCACGTCGACGAAGTCGAGCCTTGATTTGTGTTTACTTAAGAGTGGTGGTGTCCTGTGCCGACAAATCTTATTTTCAAGTTTGCTTCAATGGCTTGTTTACTGGGTCTAGGGGTTTTGGATTCCCGACGATATACAGACTTGACAACCCCATTTATTATCTTGGCGCGTGTCCTGAGTGTTCCGCGCGCCTATTTTGGCAAAACTCGCACCGAAAAGCGATCTTCCCGCACACATTATATTTACTAGTCTGCGATGCCGTCAAGTGTTCTTAAGTAATTAAATGCAGATATTCAGACGCAGATCTACCATAAATTTATTTCAGGATTCAAAGCGCCGCCCTGCGTTCAATTCTGTAGTTGTATTTTAGTTGACAGGATTGATAGCGACGTTGACAACAAACACTTGGACAACCGTGCAGGAATCTGATCGAATAATTATACAATTTTGGGGGCACCGATATTTTTCTTGGAAAAGTCAACTGCAGCGTTAGCACTCGTTCGACACTCCATTATTGAGTTCCATCCTCATCCAAGCCCAGCAAATATACTCGTACCTCAACGCTTCTGAAACGAAAAGAAAAGCTGTTCGTGAAACGTATTTCAGTTAAACGCTCTCTTAATGCTCTTCCCCCCATCCCTTTTATGCATTCGCGAAAATTTCGGCATGCGTCGCTTTTCTCCTATCTCGGGTCTATTGCTAGTCGTATATAGAAGAGCTCAGTTAGACTTGATGGACCGATTTGGAGAGCGTCTTAGTTGCTCGGATATACATGTACCAGTACATATGTACAAATCGGTAGTGTGGGACCCGCACAGGCGCGGACTATAAGACGGGAGCGGGTCGTCCAATCATGTACGCACGAGCCTACTTCCAATGGTGCATTAGTTCTAGGAAAATGGCTCCCTTTTGAGGTCGAGGAATATTCGCCAAACTCGTAAATCTGCCCCGGCATTATTTCTGTACTCGGCGCTTACGGATTGGATTGTGGTGGTGGTGGTGGTGATGGTAGCGGGGCGGAGTTGTCGGTGGCGCCGCCTAGCTGGAGTAATTCCGGACTGCGTTTGGCCATGGTGGCCTAGTGTGTTCAGTTACGGGAAGTGCTTGTGCTTCTCGAGCTGGTTATTAGTTATTCCTGGAAATGCTCACACTTTTTTTTTCGGAGGGAGGGGGCGTTTTTCGATACGGCTTTCGAATTGGTTGTAGTCTGGTGAAAAGGGGAGAGGTCGTTTTAGGATTCGGCGAATATTGCTGCTGTGAATTGCTGATCAGTTATTTCGGTTGTGTAATGGTGGTTCGATTGTGTTGAGGCGAATCCTGCAGAAAAGCGTTTTTTCGGTTTCGCTGTCAATTTTGGGGTTTGAATATAAGATTTAGATTTGGATGTTGCTTGGTGAATTGTTTTACTTTTCATACTGGCAGTATAACAATGACATTTCAGTACGATTCGTACGTACTGTATGTATTGCATTCGATCTAGACGTGAATTAAAAGCTTCCCCCTATTTGTTGGTTTTCCCACAACGCATGCGCTCGCTCGCAAAGGGAGTCTGTCCTCAATGCAATGCTCTTTCAACTTAATTATATCGTGACTTTTTCGGTTTTAAAATAAAACTACAAGTTGGATGCCGCTTCTTGGAAAACTGAATCTTGTTTTGTTTTTCATTCTGCCATTTTCAAGCACGTTTCGCATTCGATCTAGACGTGAATCAAAAGCGCCCCCTATTTATTGGTTTCCCCGCAACGCATTCGCTCGCTCGCAAAGGGAGTCTGTCCTCAATGCAAATTTCTTCAACTTAGTGCATTCGTAACTTTTAAAAGAATATTAAGAAATAATTGCATTCTTCATTTCTTTGATCATCCTGGCGCTCTCTTCTGCAAAAGATTAAGACGACAGGCATCGACGTTTGCTTATTATTATTATTATTATTGCTGTTGAATTTTGACGATGACCGCAAACTTTATATAGCTAAGCGTTGACGATTGATTGTCTCGTACTGTCTTTGTTTTGTTTGATCCGATTCTATTCGATCAGCACAACTTATTCCTACGTCGTCTAAGTTTTTGAACACCGTCATATATATATATATATATGTATGTAGACGACGCTCGTATATCTTTTCCCTCTTTCACGACATGATCATTCCAAGCGTGCGTAAGCCTATCGTGCTCATTTCCTTCTTCGCCCTCCCGTTATCTGCCAGGCTCGTCCTTTACAGTCATATAGACGTCGGTCGATCCGGCCATTGTTTATGCGCTTTATGCGTTATATATGGGCCCGAGCACTACATTACACTCTCTGAAAAGATTTTTGTTTTTGAAACCCCCGGCGTCTGCAGTGCAGTTTTGAATGGCGCTAAAACAAGTAGATCCACTAGGACTGATAGCTCTATCGCTATATTTATGCGACCGTTGTAGCTTGCTGAGACCCAACTTGGGATGGTCTAAGAATTGAGAGACCTAGCTCTTGATAAACACCTTTTCAATTTACCAGACTCCGAATTAGCTTAGTAGTAGTAGTTTGGTTGAGACGCTTTCTCGACGTTTGAAGTCGCTCTTGCGACACCGAAACACTTAAAGTGGCGTCACCATTTTATGAAATGAACTGTCAAAAAGTGGCTAACGGTCAGATCTGGTCAGCAATGAGAATGTATTGTCTAATCAATTTAGTCAATCGGCGAGGTCTCAGGAGGACATCTCATATTTACTCGGCGTTCTTTTCGTTGATGTATCTCAAATCAGAGAGTGTAGGATTTGCGCGAATGGATGTGCCCGTTACGTTTAGATATAATATCCGTGACGTTAAGGGCTCGCGCATGCGCAGTGAGTGCTAGACGAGCATCGAGACTTTGAGAGAGATGGGAGGGGAGGGAGGGTGCGTTTCATCTTCTAAACCTTTGTGTCCGGATCTGTTGGGATGCTGCGGGGGCGTTGGGTTGGGCGAGAGAAGGAATAACTGCAGTGAAGATCAGCGCCAAACGATAACGCCCATTAACCGTCGTCTGTATACATACATGTGGAGAGAGAGTGTGGACGCCGAATTTGTTATATCTGGAGAGAAAAGACTTCAGTCGTGACGGGGGTGCGTCGTATCTTCGAGGCCACCTACAGAGAAACTCGTTTTGAAACATTGGGACACGTCCCGCACACATGCTCAATCCCCCACCCCCATCCCACGAAAAAATTCAACTTTGAACCCGGATCTTCAGATCTGTTGACGTTCCCAAGACAAGTTTTTCAGAATCTGATCCGTCCTTGCTCGCTGAAATCGCCAAAGATTGACTCACAATCATAAACCATTTGTTTTGTTTTTTAACTGATGACTTCCTTCATCGAGGAACTGCCTTAATTGCGTCCACCAGGTGGCAGGGCAGCCTCAAACACAGTTGTTGTCTTTGTGGCTCGAATGGGGGTAGGGTTGGGGGTGAAACTGCGGCGGCATCTCGAACCATCGTTGTATACACAATAGCCGAAAATAAAATAACTCGGTTCGCCACGGAGGGCAGTTTCGGATGACTGCAACGATATCCTCTCTTGCTCTCTCTCAACCAATTTTTATGAGTTTACGTGAGTTTATGTGTGTGCGCCTGTATCTATTGCCCCCTGTCATAACAAGTCTATTTTTGAAACGAGTTTGTTTATTTCCCCCCACCCCCTTACCACCCGCCCGCTCGGGTCGGATATTTTATTTGGGTCGAGAGGAGGTCCCACCGCAGGTCGCCAACAGACCGAGTTTGGCGCCCTAAATCCTACTGAGACCCATCCTGCGCACCACCTCTCCTGAATCAGATTGTGTATTCAAAATAAAAGTTTTTTAATTGTCGATTCTATATTTCCTGTTTATTATAAAGACGTGTCTCCGAACTGTGTCTGCAGTCCCATTAAGATGTCTATGTGTGGTCCACACCCATTTGGATCCATATGCCCCCCGGAATCGCCGTTTTTCTCTTGTGTGGGGTCGCCATACCAACCGCGAGATAGTATCGCTGGCCGCCACCAAAAAACAAAATATAAGCCACCAGCACCACCACCATCAGACCCATATGGCCCGTCTCTTCTGTCTTTGTGGTTCGCAAAGTGCAGTCACGAGTGCGCATGTGTGTGGGCTTCGAGGTCGTCTCTTCTCCCTTCGAAATCCGCCTCTTGAGATCCGCACCAAAGACCAACCACCCTTAACTTGGTTTAAGGGGAGATGCCGAATTGTATTTGCGCAACAACACCGGGTTCAATTCCCGGGCGAAATTCCTACGCACGTCTTCCTTCGGAATAAAAGTGAAATCGTCGGACCTCTGCCTGGACAATACCAGGTACACGTTCCCTTCTTAAGCTGACTAGACGAGGCCGACACCTCTAGAGGTGTTTGGAAGGGAAACGCCTGATGGGCCTCCTTAAGGAATAGCTCGAAAATAATAAGGAGGATTACACCTCTTCAAGAGCGACACCGCGTGTTCCCGAATTCTGAAATGGGAATGTAGACCTCATGAGGTTATGAGGTCTGTTGGAGGAGCCCCGAGTCCAATTTATTAGCGGATCTCTCTGCACGTCACTTTGAGTGGCGCGACCACGCCAGCCTTATCAATGGTCCGTTATCCGCAAAAATATGCCATTTCGCCTCCCGCCCCTACACCAAGCTCCAATATTACTGGTCCAACCCCATCCTGGCCATCCACCAGGACATGTTGCCAGTCTGTGGCTCGTCTCTCTCCTTCCCTTGCATCTGCACAAAAGACTAATAGGTCGGTGCTGCGGGCAGAACTATCGCTTTTAGTCCCGACGGCAATATGCACTTTTATCGGGAAAAAGTGCGTCTCCATCTTAAGTCTCCTCCTCCTGCCCACTCCGCCCACAACATATATCCGTGTGTGGTCCCGCATCTGTGTCTTTTTCGAGGACACCCATCACTTTTCTTCCCGAGAAGCCATCGTTTTTGCATGGCTTTATCGCCCGGTGGTGCGCGTTTTGTGTGTTTTTCGGTCGTATAATAAATAGGTGGCCATTTTTTGACGTCAACTTCGTTATCCCTCCCCCCACTAACCATACACCTCCCCCAATCATATCTGGGCTCTCTCTCTCTGGCTACCTCCTCCTTATATAAACTCGCCGAGGCCATTCCATAGATAAGTCTGGTCAATTTTGTCGGCGCGTGTGTGGTTTGTATCGTGCGGGTCCGCACTCTTTTTTTATTTTTTAGATTGAGAGGTGGCACCCTGTACGTACAGGCGATAGCGCGTTGATCACTCGCAATTTACGAGAGTCTGTGAAATATTGTGGTGGTGGTGGTGGTGGTGGTGGTGTGTGGGGGTGGAGTGATGGGAGAGACGGGGGCTTTGTGTGAGTGTGTGTGGTTCGAAAATAAGACGGGAGAGATGAGAAAAAATGGGATAGTGTGTGTTGGGTGAACCCCGACGACAATGTGGGAACGGGTTATGCGTTCACAGTGTGTAACGGGAGGGGTTGAGGGATGGGGGAGGGTAGCCGCATAATTTCGATATCGCCGATATTGGTTTATGACGAGAGAGTGAGAGTGAGTAAAAAGGCGAATACAATAGCTGTCGGAATTTTTTGTCGTTGTTGTCGAGCGTTGGTGAGCCTCTTCTCCCTCATTTTTTTTTTTTTTTTAAAAGCGTCGTTATTTCGGGGGTGGCTTGTTGATGGCTTGATAGCTCATCTGTGTTTATACGGCGCTCCTATTGAGTGAGCGCAGAAGCAACGTAGCGCCGCGTGGCGGGAGAACGTAGAGTTGCGTGAACTTTGTGCACATTGCAGTGCAGTGATTGATGACGTAGAGTAGGCTGAATAATTGTTTTCAGGTGTTTTGAGTGATGCTTTGGACGAAAAGTGCGAGTTTGCAAGGAATTCTTGAAGAAATTTGTCTTTTGTCTTGAGATAACCTAATCTACAATTATTAGAACCATGACATGAGGTAGGAGATCTGTCAGTTGTAATATTTTGTTGATGGTTCACCTAAAAATATTATTTCACGCGACAACACCTTGTTTAACGATTTGGTTTTTATCCCTGGGTTTATATCAAACGTCTCTGCCTTTCACCGCAAGGTAGCGCGTCGATCACAATAGGTGGCGCTTGGATGTATATCCTACAGTTCTCTGCGTATAATAATAATAAACGAAAGTCCCCCAAACTTCCGCCGTCAAATAATTGTACGTGCTCTGCGCGTCGAGCACATTGTCGACGACGGGCATGACGCGACTCATTTTTTTCTTCTCTTGGTGTTGAGGGGCTTCATCTTGGCTTCATCTTCGTCATCGTCTCAGCGCTTTGGCGTTATTTGGCCCGAGTTTAATAAACTTTTTTCGCCGCGTCACTTCTTATATTATTGAATATATTGCGAATGCCGGATTTGGTAAGGGGGGAGAAGTATTGGGGGCGAGGAGGAGGTAGAGTGTGAGGGCGCGGTCACTCTTAAAGCGGCAGCCGTTTTTCTGACTCTCAGAGTATGAAATCTTAGCGATTAAGTTTATGGTATCGTCAGTATTTTTTGGTTTAGAGTTTCCTACCCTAGGACTGACTAGATCGCCACAACGTCATTAGGCGGGTAGGTTGCAATTGTAGCCACTAGTGGTGCACTGTCCGCCAAATCTTAATTTACCTCAAGGAGCAATTAATTTTTTTCGAACGCTTTCTTTTCGTTCTTTGCGGATTTTTGACAACTTCATAAAAATTGAAGTGGTTTAGGAATGTATGTAAGGTTTTAAAGTTTAGTTTTAGGAATATGCTATTGTACTGTACTCACATAGTGAGCGTCTTCTGAGGAGTGGGCGGAGGAAGATGGCTACAAATTGCTTCCTCAAGATATTGTAGTTGCAAATCGAAGATCTAGTGTAAGTTTGAACGCGAGAGGCGGTAGGGGGATTCAGTGGTGCGTGTGATCATATTGGAGAAGGGAAAATGAGCTTGGAGACCGCCACCAGGCTCACTTGCAATTGCACATTCCCCCCCCATCAGCCTCCTCTTCGTTTAGCTATTGTCTAGACTCTGGGACAAGAGTGGATGAAGATTGCTGGCTCAAATCGCGTGTGCGATACTGACGTGCCATCGCGTGCCAAGAGAGAAAAGCACAGACGGTGCAGTAAAGAAGAATACTTTATGGCTTATATAATGCGGGAGACAAGGTCCACTCGCGAAGAGTTGCCCGAATATATTTGCATAATTGGTTTAATTTTCACATCGCATTATTTCTAGAACTTTATATATGCGACAATCAATTACGTTCCTGGGAACTTTTTTGAGTTTAGCCGTTTACGGTATCGAATAAATCTGTTACCTTGTCACCTTAACCCTGAAATTATCTCTTGTGGTCCTGAAATCTATTTTGTGGATGCACTTCTTATTTGAAAGTCGTCTTAAGGAATATCCTGTTGGAGTTGGAAAAATCAAATAAAATAAATGAAATACATGAAAATGAAGTGGTTCTGGTTTACAGTGTACTTCGTGTCTGGGTCTGACCCTATAAATGTCACTTTTTCATTTTCAAAATAGAAAAAACAATGAATTGGAATGAAGAGGTCTGTTTTGTTGATTTTTCACTCTCTGGTCGCTGTTAAGTGAACACGTAAATTTAACCTCAGTCTTGACAAGTGGGCCAGATTTGGAGTTCGTTTTTAGAATGATAACCGCAATTCCTCCCCACATCGTTTAGATCAAGGGAACCACCACTATTTTGGCACGACGTCATTGTTCGTGTCGCTCGCGTTTTCCGTACAGTACTCTCGCCACGAAGAATGGCACGTCGGTAAATTGTGCGGTGTAAATTTAGTTTTAGCTTTGGACGGACGGGATTGGCTTAGTCGATGCCAGAGCTGCTTTTTTTGCCCCTGAAATCGCTTCAAGCTGTGGTTTTTATATAGCAATGACTTGTCGTAGCTAGTGCAGTGGCCCTGCAACATTGCGCGAACCTGGAAAGCCATTTCCGATTGTTGATGTCGGTGAATTGTCGATCAGAATCATGTAATGTAATTAAGAAACAAAATCCGAAGTCTTAACTTTATATTGTGACTGTTTTTTGTGGTCTTCAAAGACAGTGAGTGACATTATAAATTACGTGTAGCCTTTTCGGTTTTTTTTTTGGGAACCTCAGCGTGACGTGGTGAGATTGCGAATGCCATTTTTTACCCCTCGGGGTTGTTTTCAAAATAATTTCTTGTTTGTTGATTTAGTGAGCGGCAAGCTTTTCTCCTGCTCTTCCTGTGCCAGGCTTCGTGCCATAACTGCTACAGATTTGGGGGTTCGCTAATGTTTTTATACGTCACTCCGTTGCTACGCGATTTGGATCGGAGAGTGACGTATAGGAGAGCAGCGCCATCCCGCGGCATTTCGCAAAATCAGTGGCAACAATATTTCTGATATCGTTCATTTGAAGAAAGTGATCTTGTTTCCCCCACAGTAAAAATACTCCAGTATTCAAAACAAAATTGATGTTTCCCCCGTGTTTTGATAGCTCACCAACGGCGTAACGCAACGCCATGAAATTTACCAACGCCATGAAATTTACACTCAATTATTTCAACTACGGTATTTATGTTGTTGCGTTCATGAAATATGAATTCAATGTATTGGAACAAAAATAACACAACGTTTATAAATGTTAGTGCGTTCTCATTGCGAGCAAGTGGTGGCTACATAGTGCACGGTGCGGGACCATCTCTACGGACAAGTGTCGCCATCTACCGAGAGTGAGGGGAATCTGAGAGGCGGGTGATTTGAATGAGTCAATATATTTTAAGTTTTAAACGAAAGAGGGTTACCTATTTTCTTAATAACTCGCTTAGACATATTTAATTTGACTGATGTGCAACAGCTCTCGACGTAGCACTGATTCTGTATATGTTTTCATCCGGAATCCCGCGATTCTGTAATTATCCGAGTTCTATTTACATTGACGGTTAAAGCAATGCGTGAATGGGTGGAGGAAAATAAACAACTTTTCGAATTGTCCCCAGCCAAATCGCTAGGTGCTGTCGAAAGCGTTTAGCGACTCTCTCAATTCCATTAAACCGGTGCTGTCTTTTTGGCTCACTTCAACGCTTTAACCCTCGCATATAGTAAGATTTTTTCTTCTTCCACCACCACTCCTACTCTCCTTTTCCACCCCATCCACACCACCACCACCAAGACACGATCCTCCTTCTCCCTATCCAGTGACAGCCGACATGCCAGGCAAGTTTTTCTTCCCGTCTCTCTCCATCCATCCAGACACCGCGCATCCAGTGCCTCATGTCATAACGCATTGCCATAACGAAATTAGACTTGGCAAGTTTTGTGTACTCACTGATTATCATTAAATTGACGTAATTGTATTTTATGTTGTACGCACGGTCGCTCTTCCTCCGTTCCCATTCCTTCGCCTCGTCTCAACCCCCCACCCTTATCCCCCCACTCTCAAAATCTCATGTTTCGTTTGCCCGTGTATACGATTTTTTCCTCCCCCCGCTCTCTCTTCCACCCCCACCCCGTCTTCAACACACCCACCATCATCATCATCCCTCTCTCGCTCCGTGTACTACGACTTATATTAAGTGGAATTGGATTTATGCCGTGTGTACACACGAACGGGGGTCCGGACTCGTACTGTCTCCGCAACCGGTCGCAGGGAGCGCCGACAGCGGCGTGTCCGTTGAGACTCGGCACGGGACTGCGAGATCTTGTTTGATCGTGGCGGTCTCGGCTGCCTTTCGTCGCCGATCCGGTCCCGCGAATGTAATAATGGTTTTGTCCCGCGTCTATGCACATCATCGTCGTGGTTTTTTCTCTATCTCTCTCTCTCCGCCCACCCCTGTCCTAGGGTTGCGCCGTTTTGTGTTTATAATAACACAGCCGTTGTCTTTTGCCCGCCGAGTCAGCCCCCCCCCCCCTATATTTTTTGTTTTTATTCTCTTGATTTGGCGCTAACTGAGTCTGGAGGGGGTGACTACGTTTTCGATTGAGACTCGTTTTTCGGAACTGTCAAGATGTTTGTTTCTCAACGCCGCATTAACATTCCTGGTAACTGTTAATTCACTACTGCTCGAATCCGAGAATCCATTACAAATGACAATTTAACCAAATTGATGTCGTGTTTGTACGAAGTTATGTCGCTTTCTCGGAACTGTTATTTGGGCACCGACAATGGGTTGGTCAATTACTTCGGCATATGCAAATGGTGAAACACAGAGGTTGTTCTCGGGAGTGGTTTTGTGATTTGTTGAACATCGGAGGTATTTGCCGTTCGTTTTAATGAGACGATTCCAAAACCGGTCGTGTCTGGCGCTTCTTAAGGGGCGTGTTCGCATTGTGCAACAAATTCAGCCTTACGTGTCTAACCAAACCAGAAATACAGCACATTTTAAATCAACGACCGATTACAAGTCTGGCATTAGACAAAGCTATCAATCATCAGTAATGGCTGTGCGCCACCAGAGGGCGCTTATTGCCTTATGACTGGTCCGAATGGTCCACGAGCAAGGTCATTCTTTTGACAGTGCGTGAAGATTCCAGCGCGCAGAACGCCGGGGACAATCATCCCCTTAGCCAGAAAAGGGATCGTGTCAACAAAATGATATGGTTACGGTTTATACTAGTTTATTTTTCCCAATAGAGTTGGTTTGTCCAATTATGGTTATGATCATTATCGATTTTATGTGCGTCAAACAACCACATCGCATTTCGTGCGAATCAGCATGCAAAATGTACGGCGATTTCGAAGAATCTGGGTTTGTTTGATTTTGTCGTTTGTCGTGTGCAAATACAGTCGCGAAAATGATACGACCGAGAGATTTCTAGGAAATTTCTAAACCATTTGTGCGTCGGAACTCGTCTAGCCACAAGCTATAAAACGTCAATTGAAAATTTAGATCGTTAATTGTTCCGCGAAAACTCAACCAAATGCATCTCAACTGCACAATGGAAAAGGATGCTTTGCGGTTTCCCAACACAATGTGTAAATTATAATACAACGACAACCGTCCTCTATCACGTGACCACATTTATTTTGTACATTAGGCCCAATTTTCAGAATCGGCGCTCAAGTAGCTGAATGATTGTGGGTTCAAGTCAAGGCATGCATGAAGAAAATATTTCTCAAGATGTTTTAGTATTTCACGATATTGTGACAACTTTTTGTTTTACTTGGCGATCAACCGAATCGAAACACATTTTAACGATAAAATATTTGATACAAAATATAAAATAAATATTTTCATTGCAAATATTAATATATCTCCCTATATTTTCTAATTTATTACGATTGTTCATGAGAGAAATGATTTTCCGAGAACGAAACAACTTGGCACCATTGTCATCATTAGCACTTTGGGATTCGGTCATAATATTAATTTGAGCGCCTTCAAGTAAGTGTGAGACGGTGAAATATACTTTGTTGAAATTTCAAGATGGCGGTGCCGATGGGGACCGCCATCTTGGAAACACTAGCGCAACACACGCCATAAGACATGCGCAGGCTTGATTAGTAGGCTTTAGGTAGATGGAAAAGACGCCTCGCATTAGATTATTAGTCAATTAACCGTGACGCAATTACGCAAAGCCCAAATTGATCGCTCCATTTTTCAATCAACCTTTCCCCAACCCCCGTCTACACTCGATTAGCCAGATTTTGTATTAAAAATGCGATATTCTCCCCAGACACCTCACTCTCCAGTCTCAACAAATTTTTCTCAACAAAAATCCCCCACCGTACACCAAATCCGAGTTGAAAGATTAGGGTGGCTCACTCAGTCGGCGTTTCAAGACGCACGATTCGTCTTGCCTCTCGAGAAAAACGTCACGCACAGTTCCTAAAATGTACCGGGTTTACTGCTCGGTTAATTGGATGAAGCCGGGGGTCCGGGAGACGATTCTGATTGGTGGGGCCGCCGTTTTCTGGTGCCCCGCGCACGTGACGTGACGTCATCGACGCCTCTAATGAAATCAAACCCTATCTGCCTAATGAAGAGCGGGTGTGGTGGGCTCTCAACGGGCGCGAAGACAGAATCAGTGATTAGTTTTAGTCGCGTCGCGTCGAGTCGCCTCTGCAGCGGTCCGTACCAAAAGCTTTTGTGTTCACCCGGGGACGGGTTGTCTCAGTGTGTTCCCGGGCAAGAAGAATTAAGGCCGTCGGTTATAAATGTTGGGTCCAACCTTAATCCTCCTCCGCGCGCGCGCGCGTCGCGTATACCAGAGCCCTCTGCCGGGGCTCAGTTTTAATACCGTCGCGTACGCTTTTATGGTTATCCCCACCTAAGTCAGTTAAGACCTTATTGCCAACCGAGCTTTCGTGAATGCGGCTCTCACCCAACCGCCATCAACCCCACCGATACAAAGGAACTAACCGCGACATCCCCTCCTCCTCCTCCTTCTCCTAACCACCACCAACACCAACCCCGATCTTAGTCCATATCTATTCCACGAAGAAGAAAAAAAGACAGCCCTCTAATTAACCTCTCTAGCTCGTGTGTGACACCCCCCAAAGCTCGAGACAAAAAGCCGTTCGTGGCACGTATTAGTCACCGTCAAAGTGCTGGCCACATCGTTTGGAGGCTTCACTTTTATAAGTTGGCGACTGACTTAACTAGCTCATCTCTTTTTCTCCACCCGCGGCGACAGTTTTCCCAGATCCTTCCAAGTTTGTTAAAACCATGCCAAACTATCTTTAACGTGTGTTTCAAATATCATTTTACCTTATCCTCAATGGAATCCGCAATGGGCAGTTTTTCGTAGGCGCGCTTACCCGCAGTACTCGGGTGTTATGCCTGTTTCACCGTTGCGGGTTTACTGAACGAGGCAGTGATTGCTCGCCTACACGGGGCAGCTTCCAATGGCAAGTCTGTAAACCTGTTGTCCGTTGATTCTGTTGATAGATGGTTGGGGACCACCGCTGGTGTTACAGTAGTCGTATCAGATCAAACAATCGTTCGACAAACAAGGTGATGGTTCAGTGGCGTCGCAGTAGGCGTTTCTCTCTCGTTTCCTTTTCTTTTTAGTCTGTGTGCGGCCACGGTGGCCCCCGTGAGTACACATACACAAGATTTGGCGCCTGCCGCTCTCCTTTTCCTCCGCCGACGCCGCGTCACCAGCTCATTTCCGGTCAGACGCGCACACCACTTCCGCTTGTTTTGTGTGCGGGCGCGTGCCGGTGTCACATCGTCGCTGCTAACTCCCTTCTCAGACCAGCTCTTTATCGCCACCTCACCGAGTGTGTGTGGAGTGGATCATGGGTCGGGTCGGGTCGGGTCGGGTCGGATGACTGATCGGTCGAAGGGAAAGAGATGGTCGGGTGATAAATAAAATGTAAGGTTAGATATCGTTTGGTCATTCGCCTGTCACAGTCAATCAATCCTGTCTCCAACCGACTCAATTCATTTGGATATTATTCTTTCATGTTATTATTTTGTTTTTCCTTTTTAATGACTTCAAAATAAAGTTTGTTCAAGCCTAGTTTAAGGTCTATGTGTTATTCTGTGGCAGTACGTGCTGTGGGTCTGGCCCTGTGTCACTCTCTCATCCCTTCCCCTCTTCACCCTACCACCACCACCGTCACCGCCCACCCGCTTGTTATTCGTGGGAGAGCTGCTGGAGAGACCGAGTTTGTGTCTCGCTGAGCTGGCAGAGACGGAACTGGTGAGGACGGTTACAAATGGGATCATGCAGGCTCGGGATTAAATGCGCTCTCCCGGTCTTTACCCAAGACGCATCCATCTCTCTCTCTTCTCTTCCCCCCACGCTGACGACCGATTCGCCTCTCTACAACCACCGACACTAGCTCCCCCTATATGCACCCACAACTATCCCTATCCATCCCCTCACTCGGCTCTGGGGTGGGGGATTCCAGATATATATTTTTATTTTGGTGTGCTAGCAGCATTGGTGGTCGAGACACATCGACGTGGACACTGGGATGCCTGACCACATTTGATACCACGTTTTAAAAAAGGCGCAACTGGAATTTAATTTAAGAACTTTAGAACATCTGTTACAAAAGTATTCAAATGCCTTGAGATGTCGATAAAAAGAAATAGAAATTGGTCGATACATCATTCTTTTTTAATGAATTTATTTGTGGAGGTGAGCGCTTCAATCCATTTCAATCCACAATTCTCACTTCCTTCAAAATGACGTAATCATAAATTTGGATAACCAGCTTGGTTTTTTTTAAAAAAAAACTGGTAAGCATCGCTCGTTATTTCATCAATTGGTGGACGGAAATTATTTCCGTCAGAAGATGAACTATAAACGAGAAGAGCACGCTCCCGGTATCGAACTCGGAATCGTCGCATTTCTAAGTCTGTCTCAAACGTCGTACATTACAAATGCGTCAATCCAGAATGACGTCTAGACCTTCCCTCACTCTGTCGTTGTCTGGAGGCCCGCTGCAGTCGCCGGTTGACCGACCCACCAATCCCGGTTTTCCTGCCCGGAATTGGCCGTGGAATTGCAATCTGGAACGCCCGCGTGTGTTCTAATGCATTTTCGATGGAGATAAACTGATCAAATGCAGCAGACAGACGGACGGACGGACGCAGCCAGCATTCAGCCCAGTTTTCCCATCCTGTACAGTCTCCGGGCTCCGGCTTTGGCCAATTGCGAGCTTTTTGGGGCGGACGAATCTCGTTACGATCGTGCACCAACGATTGGGAATTGGTTTTGGTCGTGTTTGTGTGGATTTTGACGGTGGTGGTGGTGGCGGTGGTGGTGGGGGTTGGAATGGATATTGTGTCTGTGCTGGATTGGCTCAACTGTTGTGTGTGTGTGTAGATATTGCTTTTATTTCCTCTCAGCGGGGAGGAGGGGGGCGTAGAGACATTGTGTACTTTTTCAGTTTATAAATGATCTGAGTGGTCGTGGTTGGTTGTTGAAGGGAGTGAGGAAGACTGGAGTGAAAAAATCGCCGCGTCATGGCGTTTTCTCGACGTTTCTCACACCCCAACCCCCGAAATGCCACGTCACCCATAAGGATCCAGTCAACTACTCAAGGGTGTTTGTAACAGCTTGTGCATTACGAATATTGCTAAACGAATTTGCCATCAATTGTCCTGTTTGACTAAAAACGTAGTTGAAAGATTTGTGATTTTTTGTGGAGGGTGACCGCCGCCACTCTTGTTTTTTTATCTCCCTTCTAATCCAGTTCAGGACTGCCCCGGATTCGCCAGTATAGGAAACACACTGGGGGGTATCGTGTGGATTATTGGTTACCGTGTCGAACTGCTATTCCCGTCGATCGTGGGTTCGATTCCCGAGACCGAGATCTGAGGAATTTTTCTGGCGAGCCCGTACCCGTTGGAGGGATTTTTTATGGCGGAAACGCTTATCTAACAAACAGCTCAAGAGAAGCGTGAATTTTTCAGTTATCAATTTATAAATGTCAAAAAAATAGTTTTCCAAATTTCGTTTTACGAATTTGAAAACCACTATCCAAGTGCTGGAGCGTTTTTGAGAGTGTGCTCCCAAATGACGTCCAGAGAATTTGGGTTATAGGTGAGAAAATAAACGTATTTCCCGTCAAAATGCTGAGCCGAAGTTTCTCGTCTTCTCCACTAGTTGTGTTGTCTTTTCGTTAGTGAAGTTTTTTAAAATTTTTATTTAATCTTCTCGAACATCTTTGCTCGTTATTTCTCCTCCGGTGTGTGTCGTGTCACCTCGACTACTGTACACCAACTACTGTACGAGAGACGACGCGTTTTATTTGCGTACGGACTTTAACAATTTTTCAAAAAAACGTCCTCCTTGTACACAATTTAATCCTTTTGCCGGTCTGAGCCGCTTGTTGACTTCAATTACTGATGCGAAAGGGAAAAAGGGAGTATGGTAGAATAGTGGTGGTGGGGGGCGTTTAACGTAGGCCATCGGGATTTGCCTACCAAAATATGCAAATCACGGTGAAGATGTTATCGCTGTTCGGCGTTTCGCGCCAAGACTGCGTTATCGAGAATCGAGAATCCTTGACGTATAATATTGTGGATTTAAATATTTTGCATACAGCATTCGTGTATAACGATATAATGACAACGGCAGATCTGCTCTCCGGGCTATTAGTGCTAGTTTTTAAGTTGTGGTCGTTAGAGTAAGGGGCTTGAGGGGGAGATATAAGGGTGTCGCGACTAATAAGGCATATGCGCTCGGAGAAAATCGTTTCCTGTAATGGGTGGAGGTCGGATTAAGTTTCTGTGTTTGCCCAATAACTTCCTTACGTTATCCGTACGGATTTTAAACTTGTAGTAGTGAGATTTCGGAGAGGACTAATCTCAGCACTTTGCATTTTTTTTATATTTTTGCTGCGGCTTCAGATTTTCGGCTAAGAGGTTTATAACTTTGATGTATGGGCATTTTTGAAGGACAAGTGTTGACGCTTGTGGCAATGGGACACTTAAATAAACAACTTAAAGTTTGTTGTAAATACAACGATTCATTCGGCCAAATGAGTCGTCCTATTAAAATTGTGAGTATTTGAGAGTTTAGGTGTCTTGATACGATCTGCTGTGTCATATACGTTAATAGGTTGTACGATGTTAAATTTTGTTAAATCCTCGTTTCCCCCTTCTTCCTTTTTTGCTTTTAGTTGTAATATCATTTTATAATCGTTTTCTCCACAATCACTGCCATCTGTCTGTGTCTTAACTGCTTCACTCGATCATCTCCTCCCCCGTTCTCATCATATTCCATGTCTTATATTCATGTACAGTAGCTAGGAGAGATTTCTAGTATGTCTGAGTCGATAGAAGTGGATGGGGGAGAGAGAGGGAGACAAGATCAGCTCCAATCCGGGAGAGATGGCAAAGCAGGGCACACAATAGTTTCTCCATCTTTCTGGTTTTTTGAACGTCATCATCCGTCATGCAGATCGCTTGACGGGGCGCGTCGTCATCCATTTAGGCTTATTCGTTTGGCGAGAAATCCTTAAAAGTATCCCCCTCACGGATAAGCTGGATGTACTTACTGGATGGAGAGAGAGAGAGAGGGAGGAGGAGAGGAGAGATTTGGTTACTCACGAGTCACACTGTAAATAACAAGTCCTGGCTTCAGTTGGCGACTTCAGTAAAATTTTGACATTTCGATTTCATTTTGAAAATCAATTTGGATTCGTTTGAATTTCGGCAATTCGACTCGGAAAGCGGGACAGAAAAAATGTACAGATTTATTTTTCAAATTCAATAGCGCGTTAAAAAATAATTCTACCGGAAGTACGAATTTTGATTTGTCGCGAATGTTTGTAGTGGTTTCGATCGTGTGCTCCCTTATACAGTTGTGATTTCTGCGTTGGGAGTTTACATTAAGGGGGGACGGGATGCGACTACTCCGAACGTACGAGACTCTCGAATCCTCAAAGTCTTCAGAGAGGAGAAGAAGAGAAGAGAGAAAAAAGAGATAAATGAAAGTTGAGTTAATTTTTAGGCTGATAAATCGACACCACTTGGCAGTTGCAAATAGGCTTTTCCTCGCTTCCCTCCTAATCAGTCGAGCGCTCTTTTCGCTTCAACAGTGGTTGCTGCATCCCCCGTCATCCTCCATCATCCCACCAACCCCACACCATCACGATCTAATGCTCCTCCGTCCCCCCAACTCCAGAACACCATCGCTCCCTCATTCACAGCCACCATCATTTTTTGTCGGCCCTCTCTACTAGACTCCTTCCCAATTTTTTTCTCCTTCTCTGCGAGTTCTTTTCGCTGCCGAACCACCTACAGTCATCCCACCACCACCACCACTACCAACTACCACCTCACCATCTACAGCCGGCCAAGATTGATTCCAAATCAATAGACAACTTAATTGGAGGAGTAAAGTCTCTCGGAAATCTTTTCGCGCAGAGACGACAACGATGTCGCTCGGAGGTTGTCACGTATTAATGGGGCCGAAACTGTCGGCTCGCCGCCCGACTAACTGTTACAAAATCGGCCGTAATTCGAGTCTTGTGTTTGGTGGCGGAAACTTTTTTTTTGGGGGTTTCCCCCCGACAACGCCCATCGACCGAGATGAAAGTCTGCCGTCACGGCGCTGATTATCAGGTGGTCTCAATCCGGGGGAGTCTCGTTGCGCTCGTCGGGCGATTCGGGGTGTGGTTACCGATGACTGGAACCGGATGGTTCGGGTTCAGGATTCAACTTGACTAAGGAAAATCTCTTAAGTTGAGTGATTTGGTCACCAGGAAAACTGTAATCGATGCATGGACATCCGGGCCCTCTTCATAACTCCTTGTAGAGGTGGTCCAGGTCCAGTTCCGTCTATCCGCGATTGCATCAGCCGTGATTCGGTTTTTGTCGACTCTTACGCTTTTTGTGAGCAGACCTTAGAAATTCTTCCGTTAACGAACGAGTGTACGATAGAAATTCCCAAGACGATTTGGACACAAAATGAAATTACTAGAATTCCCAATTTAATATTGATACCGATCTTCAACTTGACATCATTCTCTTGGACGATCAATCAATATGAAATTAAGGTGCTTTTTTTTGGGTGTGTAAAAAAGTATTCGAAGTTTGAGAAATTTAGAAGCTGTGTTGTTTTCTCGGCGTTTAAATGTAATTCAGTTGTTAATGATAAAATATTTTTGTTAGAACGTCCGTATGAATTTTTTTTAGTCGAGAATGTAAACAACAACTGAATTACTAATCGAGAACATGAACTTCGGGACAGACCGAACGAAAGAGACGAACACGAGTGGCGGACTCGTCTGTTTATAATAATAATATTTTACTATTATAAACTATAAAATATACTATTAAATATTATTACTAATATAAAATATAGAGTTTCGAACAGACCGAGACTGGAACACCTGTATTTTTCGCAATTACCAGTTCAATTAAAAAATAATAGTAAAATATTATAAACAGACGAGTCCGGCACTCGTGTTCGTCTCTTTCGTTCGGTCTGTCCCGAGGTTCATGTTCTCGATTAGTAATTCAGTTGTTGTTTACATTTAACAAGTTCCGATCTTTTATGTAGCTGGGCAACCACGCTCCTCCATTAATTTGTGCCGGGGGTCCCGTCTGAACGATTCCCTGAAATTTCGTTAAGCATTTGTGCCGTCAGGAAATTCGCACATCCAATCTCGTATTATTCTCATTTGCCGCTAACGTCCGCGCAAAGATTGGCGCGGAGAAAAATGTGTGGTGCGCCGTCAATTGGCCACACTGCCTCCGACCAGTGTTGCCAACTAAAAGAGCGAGAATTTGCGCTTCTTTTTTGGCGGTCTTCTCTCGTTGCGCGTCTCCTCCCGCGGGAGAACTGAAAAAACGAACGAGACTCTCGACGCCAATAATTGGATTGTTGGGCGGACCGAACTGAAGTGCTGCTGCGGCAGAACAATAATCGTCTGATCGCGATTTCAAGTTTCACTTCTCCCCCGCTGCGATTTCGGAGTTGCTGGAGCGCGCGGGCCGACATAATCCCGGACGACGCCATTTTGGAACGAGCATTTCAAAGATGGCGGCCACCATTGTCGACAAATAACAATGGCGGCGGCGGCCATCTTTTTGGCCCATTGACTACTAGTTTCTCATCCCTTTACTGCAGAGCGTTTAATTGAATGCGAAACGTCACCAAATCATCCAATCACAGAGCGCAGAAGATTCGTCGGGAAACCATACCCTGTACTCTTTTGACCGTCTCCCCTCTTGACTCGTAGTTGTCATGATTTAAAAGTGCAGCACTACAATTTCGATTGTCGTTTCTTTACTGTATGCTGTTATTATATTGTATGCTGCTTACTGTTACTGTATTCACTGTTGAATTAAATATTTATTATCTCTTTCCTGTTTATAGGTGTACGGTAAAAGCCACCTGCCAGAACGCGACCAGGACCGACGTGAGTCCGAGTCCGCCACGATGGCTCTCGCTCGGGTCACAGTGCATCGACTTCCAGGACGTTCGACCCAACATGGTCACCATCACCGATTCAACAATGGTGAGTTATGAACCGCGTCCCCGTAATTCATTTTTGCGATTTCAAGAGTTCCATCGTCCACCTAATTGAGACAAGTGGATTGATTACAAACGATTCTCCGATACCCTTTCACAAGATCAACGGCGCGCGTTCAAAATGTCAGCGGAACATGACGTCACGCGGTGTACACTGCACAAAAAAACTCACTTTAAGGGGAGATGTCACTTAAAAAGGGGGAAAAAAGGCTGACATACTAAATTGATTTTAAAAAACATCCTCATCACCTAATGGGGAGCCGCGCTCGACATGGGAGCTGAAAACCGGATCTGGAAAAAAGAGCATCAATCCATTAGCGTTTCTGCTCGCATAAAAGTGAATAGCATTCATTTAAAATTCGTGGTCACGTGAGCTAGACACACGGGTCTCCTGAAAAATTAGCATAATCGAATTAAATAACGCTTGTGTTTCTCGAGGGAGACGGTGTGTAACTGTACAAATTGACGCGGTCATAATAAAAAGAGTTATATTTTTGTCGAGGCGCGCTCCGGCCAGAAAGTCATCCAGGAGGAATGGCGGCAACTTGGCTCCAGTGGATCCGGCGGCTATATCGTCCTGTGACCTGCGTTGAACTCGAAGGTGGCCACTCTCGTGTAGGCGTTTGGTGTTGATGTCGTGACTTGGGAGGATCGAGGCATCTAGTGTGTACGATGATGGTGGTAGTGGTGGTGGTGGTTCGGTGGTAAACCGTAATCCAATTATAGAGCGCGCTGCTGGCGGGAGTATAAAACACTTTTACGAGGATTAACGGTTTGAGAGAAGCGGGCGAAAAAAAATGAAATGTGGACAGCGTAGTGCGGGCCATTAATTATTGTCATTTGATGATAAATGGAGCGAGCTCATTAATATTTCTTTCTACGTTAAGTGCGCGCCTCTAAACACAGTGGCCGCTCCCCTCCAAAACCACAACTCTTTATTATAAAACTTTTACGTCAGCGCTCATTTAGAAATCCATAGAAAACCCTTCTACTGGTTCCCCGGCAATATTTGGGGAGCTGTACTGAAAGTGGTGCACCGTCCTGGTTGTACCAAAAGCAGCTTTGATCCGTGGATGTAACTAATTAATACGATCCTGTTGTTCATAACATCGTCGTCGTCAGAAACTTAGAACGGAACGATTATGTGCTCGGCAACAGTACTTTTAAAATATATTTTGAATTTTGTTCTGGTCTCTCCCCATTTAGCCTAAAATCGGCGATTCTATTTTGTAAACTTAAAATCGATGTTACCCCGGAACGTCATCGCACGATCATTGATTACGTCATTAGTCGGGTAATCACGGAGGGCTTTTGTTAGTCAGACGCGTAATTTGATTGATGGTCGTTTTCCAAAATTGTTTCGAGCAATTAATCATGACGTATTAACTGGATGATGTGAAATTATCGAGTGAAAAATATGGCACGAGCCCATACAACGTTGATGGAATGTAGATAGAAAATAAATTGGTTGCATTTATGTCGGCGAAAATATGGATGCGGCTGGTTCGTTCCATAAAAGGATATTTAAAAAATAAATATCAGATTGCTTAGATTCCTTCCAACACGCTGATTAGATATAAAACTCCATCCTATACATAAAAGAAAAGTGTATTTGCCGCATTATCGAAGAAGTTCGGCTTGATTGATCATCAACTCAATATCTATTTCGCTTCCATTCTAAGAAACCGAAGGCAAGTTGGGCAGAATATGCTGTGGTATTTTTTTTTCTACTCACAAACCGTCGACAAAGCGATTACCATTTTTCATTGGCGTTATTTATATCGATAATAACGACGCTATTTTTTTCTTTCTTCTCCTTTTTCTTACGCTCATCTCCCAACGGGTAGACCGATATTTCGAGACATGACGCTGCGGCGAGAGGGGAAATCATTACAACTGATTGCCTTGCTTCGTCAACTCTCGCGTTATCAATCAAGAGTATGTGTGTGTCTTAGCGCCAACAATATATATATATATATTTTTTTATACGAGGATCCAATATATATATATATTGTTGTAGAGACCAGCCGATCCCTAGCATGCGCGCTATGTTCGTGGGGGAGGGGTTTTTCGCATAGCTGATTATTGTTCGATCAAGTGTCGAACTAAGGAACGGCGTCCGGGCACAAAAGGGGTGACTCGTGTGCGGGAGGAGGGGTGGTTTAGGGGGTGGATGTGTTCGGTGCTAGTGACAAGGGGGGGGACGAGTTGTCGGATGGTTATGGATCGGTCGCAGTTCACAGAGTTCGCGCTGCGCATTCATTTTTGGAGGCCGCGCCTGCGCACTCGACGTGTTTTTCGAACGGATGTGTGAGTTTCGTGTCTCGTTTATCATGTCTGAAGAAATAAAAATATAAAAAATGCGCACCCTGTAAATGAAACGACTGTGGTGGAACAACTTGACTGATTTCCGGTCAAACTATTCTTCCGTGTTTACATAATTCCACTAAGGTTTTGCTTTCATTGCAGCATATTTTGACGTAGAATTACGTGTGGTTAGTGCGAGTCTCCTGTACGACTGCTGTAATGACGTCAGTAGTCTCGTCCCTTCTCCGCAACCAATATTTGCTCAATAGATGGCGCGTAAATTTAATGAAAATATTACTCAGTAGAGGAGCTGATGTATGAAAAATTCGCGCTATTCTTGTGTCATTGTTGTGTCACACTTTATCGAGATCCCAAACGAGGCTTTCAGAGATCCTGTTGCGACATAAGGAGCCGATCTTCTCTGACGTAAACGCCGCTTTACACTTTCAATGACCTATTTCGACTCAATTTCTGTTGGTTGCTGGCGCTTATTTGCGAATCGCGGGACTACATACAAGTCTCAGCGCTCACCAGAGAGCGTTGCGGTAGCGCTGGTAACGGTGGTGGTGGCGGTGGTGGCGGTGGTGGTGGTGGCAAAACGCGTGCGCACCCGCGCGGGTGTTGAATAATCCATTAGCGCATCCATTGTCGCCAGTGTCATTTAGTGATTGATGGGCGATATTTGTTCGCTCGCGGTTCGCCCCCCGCCTTTACTTCACTCTTGTGCTGTTTGTCAATGGGTTGGTGGGGTGGTAGGGTGGTGGTTGGGTGGCGAAGAGAGAGAGAGCGACGCCCGCACTCACTCTATTATATTTGCTTTCTGACGGCAGAGGACATAATCAAATTAGGGCCGCGGCATGTTTTAAGTGGTTGTGCGGTGGATAGGCCGGGCGGTTGGCGCGGGCGACGAAGGGGTGTCCCACCGCGCGGTCGTATCGACACTGTCTTCTTTTCTTCTAAGCACTCTTATCCAATTGGGATAGCAAGATGATCTGGAATTTCTAGGATTCCTCAGAGTCATTTTAAGAAATGATTATGAACAAATTGTTCTTGTCAAACTGACAAATCATTCGCAAATGCACTCTTAGAAAAGGCTCCTCAGTTTTGAGTCACGAAGTTGGTAGACTCTTCAACATTTTTCGGATGAGCTCGAACACCTCGAAGGATGTCAATAAATTTAGTTTGTTAACATTTTAAACTGACTAATTGTGGCTCATTTTCACTTGAAACTCATTCATCGGATCATCGGAATGCCTTTGACAGAGAATGCGCGAGAATCATAAAAATTGTAAGTCAAACTGAGATTAAGTCGGTCCCGTTAAGATGTCAGTTTTCAATGTGCACTTGCCGATAATATTTGAACATTATACCAGGACTGTCACCACAAGTGCTGTTCCATGTATTATTTAATTACCACCATTTTATTCCGATGTCGTTAGTTTTAGATTTGAGTTTTAATACCGCATTTGTAACACGCTTGGCATTTTGCAGAACCAACCAACCCTTCCCCTCTGTGCCATCGCTTATCGGCACTGTGTAATTCACTCCCCCCCTCCTACTTTTTCTCAAGCCTCCCCACCACCACCACCATCCTCTATGTGTTTTTTCTCCTTTCGTTCTCGCCACATGGAATACGTACGTGTAGACTATTGTGGCGTGATGGCGGCGAAGTCTATTGGAGCGAGCGCGCCACTTAATGTCACAAAAATATCATGGAAAACTGCCAAAAAAAGTGTATATGGGCGACCAGGGGAAGAAAAAAATCAGTTCTCGACTTTCTTGTTCCTACTCTCGGATCACGATTTCGCTTCCTGGGACCTCTCTCATCGAATTTAGGGCGAGAGCTAGTGGCTGCTTCCTCGTCATCATGGAACATTCTTAGTGCCAAAATATCATCCTGGTGTCCTAAAAATATGACAACTACGTTGACTCGTTAAATTTAATCAGAAGTAAATATGTCACGTCTAAGATTTTTTTATTGAACCATCTTAGGCCATTCAGGACACTCTAGCTGATTCGTTAACTTCACTGCGTAGTTGAATTATTAATCAATTTTTGATTTATAGTGTTTTTTGGTTTCGGGTTTTGGTAGTAGTTCATCTTTAATTCGAAACTGTGTCCTGTCTCCACGATGATCCAATCGATATCCGTTACTGGCATCCTAATTGCATTAGCCGTCGAAACTTTCTTTTTCCCCAGTTTCTCGAACTCCGGGTTTGTGTAGAATGGCGTGAAATTCGGCAACAGATTTGATGGGAGATGGGGAAAACCCATGTCGTATTTGGCGATTGGGTCTCAAGAGGTTCCAAATCTTCGCTCGTCTACTCTCTCTCTCTCGGTCTGACTCCCGTGCTAGGCGGCACTTGTTCTGCCTTGTAAAAGTTGTAAGAAGTGATCCGAAATGAAATGAAATTGTCGTTGGTCGAGGAGCGATTTTCCTCCGCACCTCCTCGCGAGTAACTTATTCCGCCTGGCCGCATATTTTGGTGATTGCACCTCCTCCTCCTCCTCAACCCCATCCTCACTGACGCGTCCTGTGTGTGTTTTTAAAGTGATTCGCAACCTGCGAAACGACGGAGCTCCACTCGAGCATTAGCCGAAGTGGCGAGGCGGGCGCAGTTGGTGCAAAAACGACGAACCCGTCCACCACCATTCTTTGTGCTCCTGGCTTTCTTTCTTCGATTCTCTCTCTCTCTTTCAAAGACTTTCCCCCACCAACCAGTCTTGTTCTCTCAAGTACAACCAGTGACAACATGCCGCAAATCACCGACGTCATTTCCCGTTCGGGCCATTTCTGTACAATGTTTCTTAGTTTGTCGCGGTGAGCTACAAAGATTTTCAGAAATAAATTCTGTCAACCGTTTAAGTAATTATCGTCCTCATGCCGTCGTCGTCGTCGTCTCTAGTGTTCCGAACTGGAAAGACGTTGACATGGAAGGTGTAGTGGTTTTTGGGGGAAACTTGGTGGTGATGTGTTCCGGGTGTGTGTGTGTTCGTGAGTTTTATTTAGAGAGAGACGTTATTTAAAATCTGGCGTCTTTCCCTCTTGGCATCACTGTCATAGTGTGTGTGGGGGGGAAAAGTGGCCATTTGACGATGGTGGTGGTGGGGTTCTTCGCTGCAAGACAATGCTTGGCGTTTATACTGCTGTCGAACGTCGTGATCGACGGGGATTCTGGTGTTGGATTTTTTGTCTGCTTGCCAATATGAACGCAATCGCGCTACATTAGCTCAACCAGGTTTTTTTCTTCGTCTTCGTCTTCCGCCTTTTTCCTTTGCCGTTGCCGCCACGCTTTCCCCACTCAACTGTGAATGTTCCTGCGCCGTAAAAAAAAAATCCCCCAGCTTGCTTTTCTACGCTCCTCAACGATATTTTGATTACTTAAGTTTAATGTCATATGAAAATGGTGGCGCGGTCGCCGTTAGTCGTCCCGCTGGGTTGTGAACCCCGCCAACCCCCCGAGCGACCCAAAATCATAGAACTGGATGGCCTAGAGCCAGCTGTATCCAATAGAGTAGGCGCGTGAACCAACAAACCTGAAAGAACTGAAAAACTTAGATAATTGATCGACGCATCTGGGTAAAAACGATTTCCAAATTCATTCCGGGAAACTCATTTCCGGGAAAACTGCACACTATAGAACTACCCCGAAATCAAAAACATTTTTTCGTTCGCTCATCGTTTGCATTAATGTTGTTTTTACGTTGCTGTGATGTTTTCGGTGTTAGTTTTTCCTTGCGTTTTTCAGGCATCATGCTCCCCATGTGGCGGACAGAAAAATAATATATTACATTGGTGAATAAAGATTTGAGACACAACTGGGGGAAAATGCGAAGGTTGTCTTTTTTAAAGCGAAAGCGCCCCCTGATTTATCGTGATTGCTTATCCCGCATAGCAGCGTGCGTTGTGTGTTTGCATGCGAATTTATTTAGCAGGGGCAACTACTTTTCTTCCTGTTGCTAACAATGTGATAAAGGTTTCCATTGAATATGATCAAATTGGGGTTCGGTTTTAAAAATTGCACAATTTGTGTTCAAATTTAAATTAAATTGGCTAATTATTTATTGCAACAATGATTTTGTTTTATTTGTATTTGTTCGTTATCAATAATTGGAAAATGTAAAATCGAGCGTAATTTGTAAAATCGAGGGAAATTAACACGGTGAAGGACAAAAAGATTTAAATTTTCGATTCGAGCATCGCTTTTGTCACTCGTTAGTTGGAAAATTGGGACGTGGCGGCGGCGGCCAGTCAGTAATTTGGTGACGTCATCGTGTATACCGGTTGCCCATTAATCAGAACGCCGCTGCCTCATTCTATAGACACACTTGTACGGTTGTGGGTGCTGGGTTATGGGTTGGTGGTAAGGTTGGAGTAGGAGGGGTGTGGGAGGGGCGCGGCTGGAAATTAGCGAAAACTAATCACACGCTTCAATTAACTTTGCGTCGGGAATTAATTCTGCTGAGCACGCGACAGACAGACATTTCCAGTTTAAGTTTCTTGTTTTTTCTCTTATTCTTCTCTCTCCTCTCCGTCTTCTCGTTTCTCGGATTGTTTGTTGCGAGAGACTTCTTTAAATGCCTAATTTATCTCCTAACAAATCGTCTGGAATCGTCTCTTCTCCAGTTCAAGACGCAACCGCTCTCCTGACAAAAAATTGCACGTCTCAAATTCAGTGAAAGTTTCACAGCCCCGGAATTTTTTAAGAAAAATTCTACTGTGTACAGATTTAAATTTATAAGATTCTAGGCCCAGTTTTGTGTGGCCCGAAATGCTGAAGTGTATAATTTTATCGTTCTCGTTCTGACATTCGTTTCTGACAGCCCTTTTTCCATCTGTTAGCCGAACTCAAGTTTCACTAGACAGTGTGTTGTCTACTCGCAAAAGTTTAATAGCTGAATCGTCTTGTTCCCTTGTTCTTCGCCTCAGGAGTAGATTTCTTTTACACAACGTAAAAAGTATCGTAAAAATGTGTCGGCGTAGATCTTCGCTCCATCAGACCGTGAATAACCAATCGCCATAGGGCACTAGACCGATCCAATAGTTTTCCTTTCTTTTTCAATCTTTGTATGCTCACTTCAAGTTTCTGTGTGTCAAAGTTAGGAAATTCCTCCCCCTCAATTGTAACAATCGGCTGGCGCTGCGATCGCCAAATACCATCCGTTAAAAATGGGCCTGGTAGTCGCTTATAATTACTGTGTGACGTCGGTTTCCGTTCCGCTGCATTTCCGTTCCGCTGCATTTCCGTTCCGCTGCATTTCCGTCCCGCTGCATTGCCGCTACTAATGTTTTGGAACATATGCTCCTAATTTCGACAACGACGTTGACTCGTCAAACTAAGCCTGGTAAGGGGATCGTGCCCCATTCGACGTTAAAGGTGTTTGTTGACCTGACGTTGATGACGACGTCCATGGTTCTGTTGGGATAACGGACCTCCCTCACCATGAAGGACAATCGACAGTCGCTTCGGTTCCGGAACATTGTGACGACAGTCACGAACGAATAAGTGAGACGAGCCTTCTGTCAAGATTCTTCCAGCTCACCTCTGTTGACGTCATTCGGTTGAAGGTGGTTCTCTCGCTCGTCTCTGTCGTCATACGTGCCCGGCTCAGCCTGGCGATGTCCTCGCCCGCTTCAGGGCCGGAGGGAGGCTGGAGCGATGCCGGAGAGAAAGAGATGGAGTGGAGCACGGTTAAACGAAATTTTCTTTACGTAATCCCCCCGACGTTGGGCCCCGGTGGTTTTTCTTATAGAAACTTCATCAGGGTGGGCTTTAGTTCCAATAAAAGTGACATTGATTTTTTTTACACACAAAAAAAGATTTTCTACGTGTGTGCGGGGGTGGATGTGGGGGTGCGTTGGGATGTAGAGGGAGGAGATGATCGTGCTGGCGACATTGTGCGTGGTGGTGGTGGGTTGAAATTACGTGTGTTGGGTGAATGTTGAGGGGGTTGGGGATGCCGGTGATGTTGTCTTCAGCGTTTTCTCGTCGAGAGTTTCTTTTCTTCGAGGGCCTGTCAATAGGACTGAATTTTAAAACGCGCCTACGAGTCTAGTCCAGTTGAACGCTTGCAATGCGATGCCCGCCTTAAGGTTAAACGTAATTAACCTTAACGCTTATTTACATTAATGGAATATTCTCATGTATGACTTGGAATTTCGATGTCATCATCAGACTCACCTTCAGTCATTGATTTAGGAGTTACGAATCATTTGTCCCGTAATACAGGTTCTTGTCGGACCCCTTCATCTATTTCTCATTCGCTATTCTCCCAGTCATTTCTGTTCCCCTCCACCAGACAGCACAGCACCCAATCCCCACCAACAACCCCCCCCCCCCTAAGTTCCCCCCTCCATGTCGATCCCGTTCTTCCCCGCATTGGCACGTCCCTTCCTTCAATCTTAAACTTCTGTCCCAACGAATGTAATTTTCTGCGTCGATTGTTGAAGGCTTTACCCAGGCCTCCGTCTTTACTGCCTAGGCCGGTTTTTTTCCTCGTCGCACCCCCTTCTCCTCATCCACCACCACCACACTCCCCCTCACCGGGTTTCTCTCTCTCTTCTGTGATTCTGTCGCAGGCCGAGGCTTTACTCGTTCGCTCAGCCACCGCCACGTCTCTAGTAGTAACCTTTGACGATCTAATTTAACCTCCGAAGTCGTTCGGTGCGCGAAAATTTTACGCGCCCACAATTCCTCCAGCAGAAAAATAATCTACATCTTCAGTGAACAGAGGAGGAGATGGTGGTAGTGGGGTGAATGGGAATAGTGTGGGTGGAGAGGAGGAGGACCATCCCCCCACGATTCACTTGCATCTTCGACTTCATCGTCATCCAAACACGTAATTGCATTAAATTGTTTAGTTTTCGTTGTTCCGCGCAACGCGCCCCCCACTTTTTTGATCCCTTGTTGTTAACCGCTTGACTTTTTATTATTATTATTACATCAGAATGTGTTGTCCCGATAATAAAAAATGGTTTTGGATTTTGAAGGGTGCAAACAAAAAAGGATGGCGTCGTCTGCGATGCGTTGGAAAATTGTTTCGAGATCAGGGTAAATCATATTATGTTGTGTAGCAGTAAAATTTGAAATAAAAAATCCACCTGAACCTAAAAGTAATTAAATTTTTACTTTTCTGTTCAAATACTCGGAAAGGATTTTTTTGAGATTTCTGTGGTGGTCATGTGAGTATGGTTGGGTTCAACCAGTGCTTACAGAGGAAGTCACTACGAGGAGGTATTCGTGGTCTCGGTTTTTTATATTTTATTTTTGCTGCCGCACTGTTTATTTGCCGCGATCTCTGGCCGCCTCCCCTTTTTCTCCTCACTTCCTCACTCCTACTCAAATTCGTGGCGCCCACTGATCCAAGGTGGAGGAGTTTAGTTGCGAAAGCTAATGCGATTCGCAATACGATTTCGAAAAATGCTCGCTACAACCGACCCCACACTACCCCCATTACACCCTCTATTTTTCCGTCTCGTCGCCTCGCATCTTCTTCGATCTCTCTCTCCTCACTCCTGAGGGGAAGATGGGCGGGGATTGATGACGTAGGATGCGCCCCGGGCGAACAGGTAATGTGACGCCCACGAGGCAACTTGTAAAATTAGATTCCTTCACGACACTTCTTTCTTTGGGGAATGGACGAGGACGAGACAAACTGACGTCACACCTACGGCGTGGAAAAGAGGTGTCGAACCGACGAGTCTGCTCTGGTGAAGGACGAGTACGTTCCTGCTGCTGCCGCCCCGTTTTGCGAATGCGAGGCAATCACACAATGCACCGGACAGACTGCGCGACTTGTTTTTAGAACTGGTGAACGTCGCTAATGTCACGATTCTGATTCCAACCCTGGGCTCTTTCCCATCGACATCCCTCCGAGGACTGCTCTCGGTTCCTCATCATTGTCGTCGTCGTCATCCCAACAATGCCCACCTTTTCCATTCGCTTCACGTGTGCGACCCCCCTCACGTCCGTGGCCACCCCGAGCGCATCAACGGCGTTGCGCATTCGCGCTGCGCTTCTCGCGTGACTGACCGTGGACACATGTCGGCCGTACGTGACCACCACCACCACCGCCGCCGCCGCCGTCGTCTCAACTCAGGGTGATCCCCCGCGATTCGTGGGGATTTGTTCGCGGGGATTTATGGGTCTGACCGGGTCGGCGTGACCGCATGTGCACGCCGCTCGACTTCCTCCTATCTCTACTCTAGACTGATCTTCTAGAACGTCGTGGTGGCCAGCCTGGACGCGTACGTGGCTGTCCATGGAGGAGGCGAGCTGGACGTGGACAGCTGCATCTCCGTTCATTTAGTCCAGGCCAGGGTGCTTCCGTAAAAACAACTCGCAATCGTTTTCGATGGCCAGGGGATCTCAGGAGCTCGTAGACGCGATGTTGTCCTCCCCCCGGGTCTCATCCTTCAATCCCGCCTCTGCTCTTTTTTTGGGTCAGATGACCATACAGAGTGAGAGACGGTCAGAAGGATGATGGTGGTGGTGGTGGTGGTGAGCTGGGCTGAGCTAGAAGGAGGAAAGGATCGAGTCTGGTGTGTGTGTGTGTGCACAGGTTAACATCATTTTTCAGCAGCCAAATAATTGGACTTTGATTTTTCTTTCCTCTTCCTTTGGAGTAGAGCTTGCCGCCAGCCACACTAGCCGCAGCCGCCAATACATCGGGTATCAATTTATTTTTTTCTTCTCTGCCAAACACAAGAGCATTTGTCGCTGAGGACTTTTCTCTTTCTCGCGCTTCTTCTGTTCTTCGATCGAAAGATGGTGGAGAGAAAAACAAAAAATCCAAGAAAGTTTTTAAGAGTCGTCGACAAATTGAGGAATCCAGTTTTTGGCGAATGTAACAAACGTTTCTTATTTTTTCGCCGTACGGTTTTTTGTTCGGAC
The DNA here is from genome assembly GCA_034698785.1 of Mycogona germanica. Lineage (NCBI taxonomy): Eukaryota > Metazoa > Arthropoda > Diplopoda > Chordeumatida > Chordeumatidae > Mycogona > Mycogona germanica. Next base: position 122,519 of record JAQGBY010000002.1, read on the forward strand.
CACTTCAAAGATTTTTTCGAGATGCAATTACACTCTGTAGGGTCGCGATTTCGAAGTTGTGATTGGGGGTTGCATTCAGTTGTCGGGGGAAGTAACGAGGTTTAGAAAATGTGAACGTCAACATTATCGATAGAGCAATATCGTTCGTGAGTCAAACTTGTCGAATTTCTTGTGTTTTTGTAACGTCTTTGACTTTTAACATGTACATGTATTTCATTTCCTTTTTCTTTCCGTTGCAGCTGGATCTGACCATTCACGAGCTTCCGTCCGGACCCAAATACCTGTGCGTCTTCGGAAATTCTCAGCCCATGGAGGCCACCGTCACGCCGACTGGACTTAATTGCAGAACGCCCCCGCTGGCCATGCGCCCCAAGATTCCCAAAGGACAAGGTCGGTTTCCCAATCTTTTAATCATCATAATTGAGGGGAAAATTTCTTTAATCAATTCAGGCAAATTAATTTGAATTACACCAAAGAATGTAGAATTCTGTGAAATTAATTATTAGTTGTTTGGGTTTTAAATAAGATTAAATTTTCTCATCAGCCTCTTAAGTCCAGCCAGAACTTATTTTCTTCCCTCGTTCCATTTCGGCAGAATCGAACAATTTTTTCTTGTGGCAGTATTTTTTGTCGTCGTTCCGTTACAATCGATACACCGCACTAATGATCGTCCGCGGCTTGGCTTTCCTCCATCGACTGACTCATCCTTCTGAGTCTCGCTGTCCACATTTAAGAGAAGTCCACTTCTCACCTGTCCAACTCCGGACTTTTAGAAATTGGTCGCACTGACCCTCCTCAATCTGTGAGAAGCGTCGCGCTGTTTCGAGGAAGTCATGCTTGATTCGGTTCGGGTCATCGAGTGTATGGAGTAGAGGATTCGCGTTTTTCGTTTTTCTCTGCCCTGAATCCTGGATCCTCCCGCCTCCTCCTCCTCCTCTCCCGTCGATCGTTTCGGAGTGTTATTTTTTTCTCGCGTCTCCTCGCTTTTTCTCCGTCGCTCGCATGCGCCTGACGCGCCATAATGGCCGTGTGCGGGTGTTGATTTATGATGGCTTATTCGCCAGACATGTTAAATGATGCTGCCGTTGCTACTTGCTGCTGCTGCTGCTGCTGGCCCCGCTCTGGTGGGACGCGCCCACTCTCCAGTCCGTGACTTGAGCGCGCGTCCTCTGGTGGCCGGGTGTAGCGAATCCCTCAACGAGTCGAAAAAGACAATTCCTTTTTTTTTTTTAAATGATTCGCCAATTTTCTTTGTTTCCTCGCGAAGTTGTAGCATTGACCAACTTCCATTGCAATGTAGTCGGAAGTATTCTTTCCGTGTAACCAGACTACAACTGTACTTTATGGGCCCACTTAAAAATTAAAAAAGAAACCTGATTTGAAATGCTTTTTTTGTGTTTGCGTTATGTTCGTAAAAGTGGCCAATGATCGTTTGGAAAGTGATCGATTCAAATGTGTAAATGTAAACTTGATCGATCATCTCTATATGGAGTTTCTGACGTGTGATTTTTTGTTACATTTTCCAGATCACGTTTCCGTTCCACTATCCGTGAGATCCAGCGAGACCAACACCGACTTTGTCAGTCGCGACTTCAACTTCTTCGATTGCATGGCCCACAAGACGTAAGTCGACGACCCACGTAATATTTTAATAGTGGCTGAATGTGTTTTTCTCAACCCTCAAATGTCATAATTTGCGCCCATCTCGAGTGGCAGTTTGCGCCCGCAATATGCATAATTACCGCAGCAAATGCGCGACTCTTAATTCCGCATTAATTGCCATTATAATGAATGGCCTCGCATGAGTCGGGAGGTAAAATTTATGTTCTTTCCCTGAATTTTGCGGATGGGCCGCGCGCTAGTTTACCCCCAGCGAAGTAATAAATTATTTTTAGAGACCCCCACGGTTGTAAAAAAAAATCTTATATGGACGTTTCTCTAGCTGATTACACCTGTAACAATAAACTGTGTAGGCTAAAGGCTTGTGTAGGCAATGTGTTATCGGATTATCTGCGGTTGCACTTTTTAAAGAGGAGACGTATTTTTTCCGTAGGCAATTGTCGTTAGTGGTGATTAGTTGCTGGTTACGATCCGCGTTGTCGTTAACATTCGGACCTTTCATTTTTCGGACTCTTCGGCAGCTCTAGGAATTTGCTCTCAAAATTCGAGTAATCCTCCTCAGATCATTTCAGAATTAGAGTTGAAAAATTGCTTTATTCAAGCTATATTATGGAAATGATTTATTTGAGAGTTGTTGCCCAATTTTAAGATGGGAGTTGGAAAGTATGAGTAAGCGGTGTAACTCAGTGAGCACAGTGGTAGAACTCAGTGAGCACAATGACGCAACTCAGTGAGCACAGTGGTACAACTCAGTGAGCACAGTGGTACAACTCAGTGAGCACAGTGGTACAACTCAGTGAGCACAGTGACCCGACTCAGCACAGTGGTACAACTCAGTGAGCAGCACAGTGGTGCAACTCAGTAAGCACAGTGACCCTACTCAGTGAGCACAGTGGTGCGGTTCTGATTTTTTTAAGTTATAGACAAAAATGCAATCCTGGCATGTGAAACTATCTATAGGAAATGTGACATAAGCCAAAACATTTGTATAGCGTCAATAGAGGGCATCAAAAGTTGGATCGGTACAGTTGTACCCTATGATAACACATCTAGAAAAACCTCTTGTTTCTCAATTTGAGGAAAAGCCCGAGTTACACCACTATAAGATTCACCTCTTTATATAATCGTTGGGAAATGATTCTTTCTCCGTTCTGTGAGTGAGATTGGAGGAGGAGGGTAGTGTTGGGTGGATGGTAACGGCTTTATGGTTGTTGGATTTCGTCC